>JAQGBT010008062.1:0-10235 GCA_034698585.1 Disparrhopalites patrizii
AGAGAGAGAGAGAGAGAGAAAGGCTTGAAGATGTAATATAATAATAAATGCTTCAAAAGTACACAATATAACTACCCAAGAAAGGAGGAAAAAATTGAGAATGTGAGAAATTATCCTTCACCGGGAATGTACGTCCAGATGCACACCCTGTATTCGTACAGGTTTTTCTCGTAAGGAAGGAGGCAAAAGGGGGACAATAGTGGAATAGGAGGTATAACTGTAGATAGTAAAGCAATGGTAATTGTTAGGGGTACATAGTAGGCTATAGTATACAAGCATTTGAGGGAAAGGAGAGGAAGAAGAAGTCAAATGAGAGAGACGCACGACAGAGAGCGAGCGAAAGTATCTATAATTCATTGGCAGTGGCATAGCAATGTCATTCTACCTGTCAACTCCTTGGGGGGTTCATCTTATCTGCGTTATTGGTCTATTTGATTTCTGGCTCTATAGCACTCCTTTCTTCCTCTTAGGACCACTGCATCCGCAACTCTCCTTCCATTTACACAGGCACACACACAAGGCACAAAACTCTACAATGTGTATATAAATCTTACGTAACATGGTCGTCGAGTTCCCAAGCTCCTTCATGAAGTTTTTATTGCACTCCTCAATTTTTCTTCTCTCTTCCCTTTTCCTTCTTCTGTTCCGTTTCTTTTTCCTTCGGTTCTTCTTTTATTTTCCATTTTCTTCTTATTTTCCTCTTTCTTTGCTCTCCCCTTCGAATTTTCGTTTCCTCTCTCTCAGTAATTCCTTTTTCGCTCCTATTTACTCTATTAACTACCTTGCATCTATTTCCATCTCATCATCCTTTTGTCTCTTCCTTCCTGCCTTCTTTCTCTCTTTCTTGGCTATTTCTCCGTTATTTGTCTTTCTATTTTGTCACTTTTTTATGTTATTTTTTTCTATGTTCGTCCCTTTTTTATGTTATTCTTCTCTATTTTCGTCCCTAGTTCTGCTATTCTTCTCACTTATTTTGTCACTTTTTCTGCATCAGTATTCTCTCTATTTTTGTCACTTTTTCTAAATTCTTCTTCTTTTATTTTGTCACTTTTTCTCTCTATTATTCTCTCCATTTTGTCTTCTCCATCCATCCTTCTGCCCTTTCTCTTGTTTTCCTTCTCTCTCACTCCTTTTGCTTCTCTCCTGTCTCTCTTTCTTTATTCTATTACCTTTCTTCTTTGCGTTTCTCCTGACTCTCTCCCTCTCTCTCTCTTGTATGGTCTCTTTCTCTGTCTAGCATCTTTCTCTCTGTTTTTGCTTCTTCCATTCAATCCTCAGTTTCTTTCTCTCTCCCTTTCTTTCTCAACACTTCTACATTTTCTTTTTACCCTTCCTATCTTTCTCTGTCCACATTCTCTTGCATTTTTAATAGCCATCTCGTTCTCTTTTTCTCCAACTTTCTCGTTCTCCCCTTTCTCTTTTAATTTCCCGCTTTT
This sequence comes from Disparrhopalites patrizii, assembly GCA_034698585.1. Classification (NCBI taxonomy): domain Eukaryota; kingdom Metazoa; phylum Arthropoda; class Collembola; order Symphypleona; family Sminthuridae; genus Disparrhopalites; species Disparrhopalites patrizii. Next base: position 1,437 of record JAQGBT010008062.1, read on the forward strand.
GGCTGCCTGTTTTCTTTCTGTTTTTTTTTTTGTCTTTCTTTTTTTGTCTTTCTCTAGTTTGCATTGCTTTGCTTAGTCGTCTATCCTTTTGTCTCCTGTTTTGCATCCACTCATGTTGTCTGTCATTCTTTCTCTCCGTTTCTCGATCGTTTATTCTATCATCCGTGCTCTTCCCTTTTTTGTGTTAATCTTCGCTTTGCCTTTCTTTCTATACTTTTATATCTCCCTTGTATTTCTCTCTCTCTCTCTGCTCAAAATGCTTCTGTCCTGCTTTTCATTCTACGTGTTTCCCCCGGAATAAGTAATATCTCAAGGCATCAGAGGATGTATAAATTTTTAGAATTTACAGAATCCAAAAAACCCACTTACGTCTTTTTCTAACGTTTTTCCGAGGGTTTGCATTTTTTCTACAGCTTATTAAATACTAATGTGCAACTAACCCCTGGGTTATGTACGGTGATGTACAAGTTTTTTTTATTTCGTGCAAACACTATCCGTGCCTGTCATATATCCCGTGTCTAATTTCAAATGTATGTATAAGTTGTTCTTCACTTCCTTTACATAAATTATACTCTTTAAGGTTGTCCCTCAAGCCATTCCGAACACACGTACATTCTTGTATGTATATGGTCGTAGTGAGAGCAAGGGAATATTGTAAGTAACCACCCGCCAATAATAGGTTTTATGAATTACAATAAACATTTGTATTTTTCCTTCAATATCCCCAACCTTTTCTCTCTGACCGCGTGACCCCATACGAGTTCGTGGATAATGTATACCACACGTTCCATTGCATTTTTTTCTCCTTCATAAAAAAAATATATTTTTATTGTAAAAAAATGGCAAGAAAAAAATTATTACCCTGACTCCTTGTGCATTTGGTTTCGAATGGGCACAACCACGCTCCTTTGGACAGAAAAAAAAAGAAGTTTTATTCCCAGATTTATGAAGAGGCACTAATAGAGAGATCGTGCAGGGGTCAGCTTCAGGAAAGATGCATAGGGGATAGCACTTGACATCTTCATGGGGGGAAAATTGTCATCGCTTCAGAAATTGCAATGAAGAAAAACATGGTTATGGCACCAGTTTTTTCCCCCTATTTCTCTCCACCAGAGAGATATTTCACGCAACTCCCTTTTTTTTTAAATTGACTGCTGCAATTGACTTATCCATTCACTGTACACACATACCAATGCTACTTTTTTTTGTAGTTTGGGTCAACAAATTTTCATGTCAATAAAATATCAAATTACAAGCCAAAGTTGTCTTCTTTTTGAGCTCTTTAACATGCAACGTCATGAATTGACAGTCTTGTAGGGAAATTCTGGTCATGCATTTTAAAGAGCATGTCAAAATCACGTGTTCTTCCGAGGACATTCTACTTTTTTTTTGCGCTGACTTTAAGAATCTTCCCATTTTTAAATTATGTCCTTTACGTGGTGATTTCCCAATTGTGACTCATATTTCGGATTTTATTAAAAAATGACGGTTACAAAGAATTAGCTAATTTTTATTGAACAAATTCTTACTTTCATTGGCTGAGAGTTAAATATTTACTTTAGCCTTGCATCCTTTCAGCGTTCTGAAGTTGCGAGGATTCCTCAAGATATTTGCTGTAATCACGGCTGTGATGTCCGAAAAAGAGTTTTAAAACTATGAACAATATTTTGAATGCCTTTATTTTTTTCCAAATAATGAAGGAGTCAGAATTTGCCACTAATTTTCAAGGAATTGTTTTTATTCGGAAAGGTTGCGCATCAAAATCCCATTACTAATAATTGATTTTGTTTCTTACAGATACAAGGGAAGCAGCATTTGTCTACGCAATCACCACGGCCGGAGTGACCTATGCTGTAACCAAAGCTTGCAGTTCTGGTCAGGTTTCCGATTGCCCTTGTGATCGGACGTTGTCGGGTAAGTGATTATATATATCGTGTCTTACATAAACACGGTACTCCTAAGCACATTTGCCTTTTCTACATTGAGAAGGAACAAGCAACTCCTGTCCAAGACGTGTTAATAACGAACGAGTGACACCAACAAATGACAGAGATTATGTAGGGACAAGCACGTCGTTATAAGCGTATTAGCTGTATAATAGACACATGTTTTTACACCTCTACGGCCTTATAGTAAGTAATCTTCCCGTTATTGCGAAACGGGGTGCTTCGTTCTGGGATAAGGCAAACATATACAAAAGCACATATTTTCATACATTAGAAATTCAAGTCTGCCCAAGCCAAAGGGTGAGCGTGCAAAATATGGACTGAAAAGTGAGGATAATGTGTCTATTTACAAAAACGAGTGTGAAAGAGAGAGAGAGAGAGTGAGAAGAGGAGGATGAGCCAAATTAGGGAATAAATTTCACACCTGTACATACTTTACTCAGACAAGCACACTTTGGCGCAACGACTTCACTTTGAACTGACACCAATTCCCTCCGTAGTATATGTCCTCACAAAAAAAGACTTTTTGTCAAGCTCTATTTGGCGTTATATGAATAGAAAAAAATGGCAATTTTACCCCCTGATTTTTTTTTTTTACTTTTCTTATGCATACTGTATAACTGTGGATTTATGACCGGAGGTTGAATGCACTCCATGTCCCTTGATGATTTGTTAGCCAAAATAAATCCACGACATGGGGAAAAAACGTGGGGAGGCTGCACTATTAGTATTATTTATGAAGACCATGTGCATGTAAAAATACGTGGAAACACACGCGCATAAGGTAGAAGGCACTAGAAGTCTCTTCCTGGTAGAAATCCTGGCTCCACACATAGATACTAAAATCCTACATGGACGTTAGTCACCAAAAAGGAGGAAAAGTCAATAAACAACCGTCTAAAGTAGCTTTCACTCAAGACGTTCCATTTTACGTGTGCCATACACGAAATAACGCCAATTATTGCATAGGTTTACGTACACATAAAAACGCAATTGTTTTTTTAGGGAAATTTTGTTGTTATTAAGAAATTGCATTTAATTGTGTAAGATATGACGGAAGTCAATTGATCTAGCTCAGGATACCATGAAAACCATGAGGGATTTTAATAGCTCATTGGAGCGGAGATGATAAGGGAAATCAACGGAATGGGGCAAAGAGATGGGAAATCAGGGTGTATACACATACATACATATATATATACATATAGTAGGAAGGGCAACCCTTAAGAATATCCCAAGGAAGAGGGGGAAAGAGGAATCCCGGGTACGCGACTTGGCGTCGCGTGATGCGTCGCCACCACTTTTTTTTTCAACTGAGATTTTCTCACGGATACGGAGAGGAGGAGGGAAATTCTTGAGCATACATATACATGTAGATATATGCACTATACAAATACACATATATGCTCCAGCATGTGTGTGCACCACTGATTTCACTTACTTGTAGGCATCATTCTTTCTATTAAATCTCAGCCAACTCACACAACCCATCTTGGGGGATTGTAGTAGTTACTTTTTTTTTCTTACCTTTTATCCCAACAATCTTTTTTTTCTTACTTCTTCTTTTTTTTTACCTTTAAAAAAGAGCTCTGTCAATCGGTCAGGAAGGAACTTACTGATTTCTTTACGGACAAACACACATACGCACATGGTATAAGCACACGAGAATTATTTAGAAAGGGGGGATGAGTATTGTTTCATAGCTTTTCCCTCAGTTTTTCTCCCCAGAGAAGAAGTCAAATAGTACAAGAGATGTTTGCTGAGGGAGATTGGATATATCATGCATTATATGCACATAACGTATGTACATATCTCCATACATATGTATATTACACGGTCGTCGACATCCCTTTGACTACCTTTCCCCCGTTCGTTGTGATGCCTGAAGATACTGAATACTGAAATCCATGTTGACATACGCATACATTCATATGCTTGCATATGTGCACATAACCAATGCTATTAAAGAAATGTATGTTAAATTAAGTACAAGTCTCACTATGCCTCTACAATGTGCTGTATAGAGCTTTCTCCTATGTTTTCCAGGAAAGTCCTCGGACGGGAGCTGGGAGTGGGGAGGCTGTGGAGACAATGTCCACATCGGCTACAAGCGATCAAAAGACATTTTAGATATCAAGATACGACGACGGAGTGATATTAGAAGCCTCATCATACTGCATAATAACGAAGCTGGCCGATTGGTATGATCAACATCACCTTTTGACATCATTTATTTGTAAACTTATCTTCTCTCTATCTCTCCCCACCTGTCCGTCCACGTCCAAATCAATTGCTTTGAAGGACCCTCTACTTGCTCCCCCTGTTCAGACTTAACTTACATTAACAGTATGTACACTCCGTTGAGAGCTCTGTTAACTTTTGTGGGTTGCTTTTTTATATTTTGTACTCTTTCGTCCGTTTCAACTGTCCGTTAAAACAGTAGTATATGTGAGGATTGAATGGGTGTAATTTAGTGAGTGATTTCCATGTATCTGATACATCCAAAAAAAAAGCTTCTCCTCTTTGGACCGTAAAGACAGGGAGCAAATACGGACTTTTGTGATCTCTTCTGACTGACCAGAGGAGGGATTGAATGATTTCTTGTGGTCGGTGGAGAGACGGAGTAATATCAATCAGGTTGTGGTCGAGGAGGGGTTGACGAAAAAAGGTGCTGGAGGGGAGAAGGAAATTAATGATCTGTCAGCAGAAATAAATACGTACATGGACCGGCGATATACTTCCATGTACTTACATGATCTAATTAAAGGACAGGTTCCTCCAGGCGGTAGAGTCTCTTGTAAAAGTGGATTATCAGAGGAAACAAGATTAATTTTTATTGCTCGGCCTTTGAACATGAGATCATTCTAGTTATTTTTTCTTAAATCCTATACATTACACTTTCGTTGGTTGAATCTGCACGATCAGATATGTCATTGAATATTTCATATTATTCTCTTCGTGCATTTCTCTTGCATATGCTTTCTTTTCTTGAAGGATTTGTTTTATTCTCAAATGCTGTAGTGTAGTATCTACACGGGGGGAGGATTTGGAGTGTACATGCAAAGTTGTTTATTTATGAACCTATGTGTATGTGTACGTACGTTTGTAGTATGTAATGTAATGATATTGAATTTGTATTGCAGGCGGTGAAGGATAATATGCGCCTAGTATGTAAATGTCATGGTCTCTCCGGCTCCTGCACCCTGAAAACTTGTTGGCAGAAAGTGCCCTCCTTCCGTGAGATTGGCGAGAGACTCAAGATCCGATTTGACGGGGCAGCAAAAGTGATTCCGGGGAATGATGGGAAATCCGTCATCCCAGCCGTGCCGACGATCAAGCCACCGGAGAAGGAGGATTTGATTTACTTTGATGAATCCCAGGACTTTTGTAAATCTAATAAGAAGACTGGATCCTTTGGGACGACCGGGCGTCAGTGTAATAGCTCCTCCATCGGAGTCGACGGCTGTGACATCCTCTGTTGCGGTCGGGGCTACGTCTCCACCGTCGTCAAAGTCAAGGAATATTGTCGGTGTAAGTTTCAGTGGTGCTGCGAAGTCACATGTGACACTTGCACCCGAAGGAAAACTGTGAGCACGTGTCGCTAAAAGGCCATAAAAATAAACCAAAATCTTAGTTTCCCCTTTATTGTACAGTGTCTTGACCAACCAAACTCCGCAGGCAACCCACGTCTCCCTTCATCTAATGCCCCATTAGTTCCCCTTTTTTTGGAAGACTTTTACAACCTCGATTCATTTGCACGTATATGCCTGGTCATAGTGGTTTATACATTGTAAACGATGGAATTGTCCCCCACTTCATCAGACTAACTAGCCGGAATCCACCAGGATCGGCTGGAATCATTTGGTCTATCATTATAGTTGAGGTGAAGCTCCAAAGAAATCCCTGATACCAAATCTTATGATTCTCCGAAATGTTTAAGTGTTCATGAAATTTCATGAAAAACAATCTACAGAAAAAATCAGTTCCAAGACAGCATTTGACTCTTAATCATGCCGGAATTGACTGAACCAAGTGCCATAATAATAGTATTGGTGAACACAATTACTATGTATAATGTATACTAATTGTAAACTTGTAATACTCCATTAACATTGTATATGCCTACATTATATCCCCATTTTTAAACCCAAAAAATAATCTTACGAAAGAGAAGCTTCCACATATTCACCAAGAAATCAGTGCATGTAAGACATTCTGTACCCTCGTACATATGTGCTTATGTATACTTAGCTGAATTGAAGTTAATGTTGAAATATGAATCGTGCAAGTGTCTACGAAATTCCGTTGAAGAAACACTTTGGACCCTTTAAGCCCTTCCTTATGTGCTGGTCCCAGCAATAAAAAGGGGCAATTCCGTCCGAGAAATTACAAAGGTGTTCCCACCCCCCAGAAATGCATTTCTCGTTCAATGTGCATTTTCCCGTGAACACTAACCCACATCTCTTTTAATCTACAAGCACCGTAATTTGTTATGTGCTTTGTAATTTTTTAACGCAAAAGCACATTTATCCTGTGTGTCAAGCCAAAACGTATATCTGCCAGTGTTCAATGTTACAAGCTATTTTGAGTTTTTCTCCATACCTCAAGACTGTTGCCGTGCCTAAATGCACGTGTAATGACAGGTACGCACGCACATATGTCTGTACGTACATACGTTAGTGCACTTGTTGTAACATGGTCCATTTCCTCTTGTTAATTTCTGTGTAAATAGTAAATACTACAATAATTGGAAGAGAAAAATGACTCAAGTGTCAGACCCCTCTATGTTTTATAGAAGTATAACGTTATGTAATTTTTTTTGTGTTTAAATATTACTATCAAGCATTAATATATTTGCACGACAAATGACTGCTTTAATTATTAATTATTGGTAAGTTGAAATAAGCAATCTCATAGGTAAAGTAATGCATATGTATATATACACACATGTGTATGTAAGTGTATATAAGTAGCTATATATACGTATAAGATCAATTGTAATGTAGTGTACTCAGAGAGAGAGAAAAAAGAGCCGTCTTTGGCGTGTTTTACAAATAAGAATTTTTAATCATCGTTGAACTAAATTTGTTGAGAAAGATAAATGTTTCTCCATGCCTTTTTCCGATCTTTTTTGCCCACGAAATCTCTAATGCGCATAAAATTATTGGGCCGCACCGTGACTAGCATAAATCTTCGCGAATTGAAAGCATTTATTTATTTAATTTTTCATACACATTTTTTTTCTCGAAAATTTATTACATTGCCGCACACATGTGCGATATGGTGCATGAAATTCAAACTTTCTCGTAACTTTATTAACACGAGTTTAATAATATGCAAGCACAACAGGAGTATGATATGAACTTGTTAGTAGTTCAGACGTGGCAAATTGCTCATTTTTTCATTTAAGATCCATATTTTAACCCCCACGAGAACCAGAAACTTTCGATAGGAGCATGTAATATGTATATACATACATGTGCATTTGAGTTCAAAGGTATCAAAGGTCGACTATCTCAATGAGTGTGTGGCCCTCTAAAAAGGGTAGAAAAGGCCCCGTTTTGCAAATGACATGAAAAAGAAGGGAGTATTAGTGGTAGTAAATACAAATACGTACCTTTCTCAACGAATGGATAGCCGCCAAAGTAGCGGTAATCATCCAATTACACACAAATTTCCTCATATACATCCATCTTTTCGGCTGAGGATGAAAGCCGTGGGTAGCAATGGTGGTAATCAGCGCCAAAAAAATTTATCATCTCTCACCCCACCACATTTTCCATGGCCTGGTGCCCATATGTATTTCCATGTAGTTCAATCCCTCGCTTTTTTTTTGAAGACATCCATTTTTTTTTTTTTTTTTGCAGTTTTTGTGCATGTATGAGTTATGTATTTTGCTTAACCCTTTTACCCCCTAAAATGAAAGACCACTTCATTGTTCCGGCCTTCTTTGATAACACGAAAATGCACTGTTATTTCCCTTCCTCCGCTCACAATCTCCATGTCATGTAATCTCCCCGCGTCGTCTTCACAAACTTGAATACCTATACATATGTACATACATTTTGTTCTATATGCAATTTTAACATTTGTAATTCGAGGCTTGAGTAATAAATACTTTCTTAGAATGAAAAGAACCTAAAAAATGTTGAATATGATTAAATTCTCCTCTCAATTTTTTGCTCTTCAATACGAAATAAATTGTATTGAACAATTCATTGCACCCGGGTACCGTCACACATAAAGCCTGGGCATTGTCAGAAATTCTTGAACATTGGAAGTTAACTGGGCCTAAAAGATGCAAACGGCATTTGAACAATGATATCAACAGGTATGCACAGGGGACATATCAGAATAGTAATAATTCGGCACAAGCCCTCTCACAAATTAAAGGCACAAAGGAGATGTCGGGAAAAGGCCCTTTGAGATTGACGTGGAAACCCATTTTAGTGAAGTGGGTGAGTTAGCTCATAATTATGCCTTTTATATTGTTGACACTGTATCAGGAGAGCGAGATGATGTGTGTGTACGGCATTGTATCTATATTTAATGGGCTTTATCTGGTACATAAAAGGAATCGTCCCTGCCTGGCTTTATTTTTACTCACGATTGTTCTATTCTCTCAAATATTTCGTTTGCCCTCTTATTCGTCTGTCTCCTTGTTGTTGTATGTTCTCCAGTAGGCTTTTTATTGCTTATTCTGTTTCCGTTCTGATCCGTCCTCTTGTCTCTTTTTCTCTCCTTTCTTCCTCTTGCATCTCTTTCTTTTTTCTCTCCTTTCTTCCATTTGCATCTCTTTCTTTTTTCTCTCCTTTCTTCCTCTTGCATCTCTTTCTTTTTTCTCTTTCTTCCT
>JAQGBT010008063.1:0-10234 GCA_034698585.1 Disparrhopalites patrizii
AAATATTACAGTGGAGTCTCGCTATAACAACCTTGAAAGGGCAAAAACAGTCGTCATATGGAACAGTCAATATATACACTACATACACGAATGGCAGAAAAATGAAAATGCTATAGAAAAAATGTTGTTATAAAGAGAATCTAGCGTAGCGCAATTTGGCTGGATATCGTGGATGAAATTGAACTTCCGTGTTTATAATCTCGCTATAATTGCAAATAGCAAAACAACTTAAATAGCAAGAAGGACACTCCTAGTTGGCATGCTTTTCTACTTTTTCGAACGCGTATTTCAGATTTATTCGGACCTCGTTATCGGGATGGCGAACCAATTTTGCTCATTAAGACCAACAACAAAATATTTTCCACAGTAGAACTGACGTGCAAAACATTATTATATCTTAGATAAATGATAATAGTATATTTTTCAAGGACATAGTGCTCTTTACAATAATCAGGAAAGCATAAGAATTTCCCCACACTTGCGGTAGTTATCCATTGATCCATTGCGAGCAGTTGTGTGACAGAATCCATTATTTTGCTATACCCATGACAGGAAAAATTTCAGATTTATTTGTAAATTGACAACAGCGAAGTAAATGCAGAGCATCTCAAAAGTAACAACACAAACTTACATATTTTAACTAAGCAGAACGATTACACTTAGAAAAGGTCTGAGAAATATATATCATTTCTATACCTAATCAGAACAACCGGTTTACTTGGGTACCCTAGTCAATTTTCCTCTGGCGCTAAACTCATTCCAGACACGTAACACCATTTACATTTTTCAACGGTTGTAATTATGCATATTGAAGAATTAAAATTATCCTTACAATACTTCCACACGTCCTCCAAGATTGGTCTCCCGCCCATCTATGTTGATACTGCGAGTAGCAATATTTCCGTTGTCACTAAAGGCCGATCCGGCGTCTACTACAAAATCTTCTGTGCCGCTGTGACCATCCATGCCATATTCCTCTGGTCCAGCCTTGCCTACGATCGTTTGTGGGCGAGCCGAGCTGAAGAAAATCCCTTCGGCATGGCCATTCACATCATAATGGCTGCTCTACTTCCTTTAGAGTTGTACTGGGTGCATCAAATGTTCTCCACGGAAGCATCCTTGCTGCAAAGGGTCGTCAGCCATGCACTGTTCTGGCCCAAGGGCGTAGGAAGAAACTTAAAACAAGTCTGGAAATTTCCTTTACTGGAACTTGTTGAAATTTACGTGCCCTGCATTGGTATTGCAGCCTACATAATGTACATCTTTGCGTACTGGATGAATTACGAAAGCCCTGCGTATTGGTCTGGTGTCTTTGATTCGGAGAAATTGAGTTTTGGGAGACTATTAAAGTGGACATGTCTGGAAACCGTTCCAGCTCTTTTTAGTGTACAAGTGTTCCTCTTCCTCTATTTCGTTAATGGACTCTTCTTTTTGAGACTACATGCAGATTTCGAGGATATCTTCTCCAGCCAAAAATTGTAAGTTGTCAACTAATATTCCCTAAACATAGGTACTATTTTGTTTTCCCGGATTGTGGCGCAGCGCAATTTACTGCTACTTTAGCAATGTACGTGAAGTGCTGTATTTGAATATTTGTTCGTGCATGGAATTAAATTCCACTGTTAAAAAAATCCTGTATTTGTGTCTTTATTATAGATCGTTCTTCGCACCAGCAAATGCAACTGTGCTGATGAAGCAATTAAGACTTTGCCAATGCATCCACCTCCATATGTTAGATTTCAACAAAGTATTCACAATCATCACCTTCTGCAATAAACAGTTTCTCCTCCTTGTCAGCGTTTATTTAAGTATAGTTTTTCTTGTAACATACCAGTCCTTCCTCCTTCAAAGTATCCCTTTCCTCGGAATGACAATCAACGCCAATTTAAGCTACCTCACAATTTATGACCGCACATTTGCATTCCCGGACAACATGGCGCAAGTAAGCAGAGTAGCATGTCTGCTATCGTCAAAACTGGTTCGCAAAGAACATAGAAATTTCGTGAGAAAATGTGCTCGGAGCATCCCCAGAATGGCAATTACCGTTGGTGGGCTACGCAGCATGGAGCGCACGTCTACGCCCGATTTCATAGATTTTGTGTGCCGATCTATAGTTGCAGGGATGCTTGCAGTTAAAAAAACAGCAACATAAGAAGTACTTACTCATATAAAATATATGTATGGATAATTATAGTGAATCGTCACTCGTCACAGGATTACGGACTCAGTAAGAATTATTTGAATTAGTGGTTGCAACTGCAACTATAGTGTATTGTGTATACATGCGCTGTTCTGCAATTTGCATTAAGTAGTATTATTGTTGCTGGTTACTTTATTTATGCGCCAGTGGATGCAATACAAAAGTACTAAAATGTACATATAAACGCGCTCCAGAGGTGCACCGTACATACATACTACATTGTTAGTATCAACACCAATTCTGGGTTTATGCATTATCAGCTATAGTTAGCTAAGATACGAATAAATCCGAACTGTGGGTTTGAAAGAGTAAAAAAGCGTTTACACTTAGGGATTTCCTTGATGCCCTTTAAGTTGTTTTCCCACTTGGATTTATTAGTAAGATTGTAGACACGGCGGTTCAATTTCATCCGCGATATCCAGCCAAATTGCGCTACGCTGGACTTTCTCTATGCCAACATTTTCTCTATAACATCCTCATTTTTCAGCCCGTTCATTGTAATATTTATTCAAATGTACCATAACACTTCAAGACTTGCATAAGGAAGTTGCATAAGGAATTAATGCGGTCCGAATGATTAGAGGATATGTATATTTTGTAAAACTGTTCATTATACTTAATATGCTTAGATAACAGGTAGCTGTATAATTCTGGATATAGAAGATTACGTCGAAGGTTAGATATAAATTACGTAAATGGGATTGGTAAGATTTATAAGAGCAATCTAGATAAGATTGCTATAGAATAATCATCAGGTTTAGCAATAAACTCCCAAATTGTCGACGTTGGGATGGATAGGAAAAAAGTGAATGCTCATGGTTACGAAAACTAATATTTATCATAATAATTCTCAATATTTATTGATGTAGAGCATAATTGAGTAGACATTGGACCACCGGTGGTAAAGCGGAACAGCCAACGCATACCTTGGGTGTACGTATTGGACCAGCCATTCATTTGTAGGATGCATCTGATTTTTTGCATTGCTTTTGACTTTGGGTTTTTGCGGAATTTTTATTGATACATTTTTTAATGCTGAATGACAGCCAAAGACTCGTGCGTTATATTGACTATAGTGCTCTCGATCTACATTATTGTATGGTGCTCATATAGGTACATTAGTGCAGCTAATTAAATAAAGAGGTGGATTCGTATAGACATAGTAATGCAACAATACGGGAACAACAGATATGGGAGATTAAATGTTTTCAGATTTACAGTCTCATTAGGATTGAGATTAAAGATTAAAAGGGAACAAAATTAATGATTAACCTGTATGGATTAATTCAAATTTTGGTTAAAAAAGTCAGAAATGTTTTGGACACAAACAGATAAAAAAAATAGGCAAAAAGTAAAATTTTGCAGCACTGCGTGAAGCAATTTCTGAAAGAAAAAAGTGCGCCAGGATGCCGTAGTGTCTGGAAACCTCAGCATCAGAACAGACGGAACCCGCATCCTGCCAGAAGGCACTGAGGGCCCTCCAGAACCATCTGGTTAACTACTACTGTGTATAAAATCATATTTTATTCCTATTTTAGTGTGGACAGAGGATGCGCATGACGGTCATGCTTAATTTCATCTGTATGTATTCCATAGGCACATCAAAATATTCGGTAATGGCTATATACATACGGAAGTTTTTAGGAAAAACGTAATAAGGTGATTATTTAGGTAATTCTTATATTACGGAAGAAGCATTAACGAATACTGTCTGCTATAAAATTGCTGTCTTTGTGGACATATGTATGTACATATTTGCGTTACCAATTAACTCTCTCACAAAATTAAGGGATCGTCTCATTATTTTAATTGCAGTAATATCCACTTAATCGCTAAACAGGCCCATAAGAAGAATATCAAGTAGGTAAATCGTAAGAGCACCGTCAACACTCCATGCAGAGATTGCGATTAAATTGGCACGAACTTGAAATCACGGATTAAATTGCACCACAGTAATTACCATATCAATATAACTGCGTGTGACAACATTAAATAATTAAAAGTGGAAAATGGGAAACTCTTGTGTTTACGTTTCTTCTCCGGGGACACATTTCACACTTATTCGTGCCTTCTTAGCCACACTGTCAACTTTTGGTTGGCACATTTACGGAGAGAAATATTAATCATATCGTAAGTCACATTGCGACTAGTGTGCACTTCTTTTTCTATATACGTAAAAAGTATAGATTATTGCGTAAGGGGATTTAACTTGATGGTGTTGCTCAGTAAAAAGTTCAGTAGAAAGGCAGGTTCTGGAGACAAAGAACAAGAAGTTAGTGATTCCAACATATTTTCTTACCAACGATAAGAAATTTCCCATGTTCGGATAATTCAGAGTTTTTCGCCAATTGACAACAGGCATTTACTGTATTGCCATTTGAGGTGTAACAGCACGTAAATTCACATTATCCACCAAAGCTGAATGATTGTTGTTGGGTTAGGGCACGATTTCTAGACACGTTTTTGCACAACCTTAACAGATTTTTATTACCGGCTATCATACAATCATAAATTAAACTAAAATTTCTATTAGATTCGTTGAATTTGTATCCGGCACCATGCATATTGACGAATTGAAATCATCTTTGCAATACTTCGAAATGACCTCCAAACTTGGTCTTCCGCCCCTCCATATCAACACTATCAGTGGTCAAGTTTCTGTTGTCCTTCAAGGCAGATGTCGTTTCTACTACAAATTTTTCTTTCTTGCTGCGACCATCCATGCAACATTCCTGTCGTCCAGCTTTGCCTACGATCGTTTGTGGGCGACCGGGAGGGAATGGAACCCGTTTGGTGTGGCAATGCATGTAATTATGGGTATGTTATTTCCCTTGAGCTTATATTGGGCACATCAAATGTTCTTCATGGAAGCCTCCGCCGTCCAAAGAGTCATCTTTCATGCGCTGTCCTGGCACATGGGCGCAGTCCGGAATTGGCGACATGTCTGGAAATTTTCTTTGTTGGAGCTCTTCGCGATTTCCATTCCATGTACTGGTACTTTTGACCTGTTCATGTACATGTTCACGTATTGGATGAATTACCAAGATCCTGCTTATTGGACCGGTGTCTTCGGTTCGGACAAGTTGAGTATCATGGGACTAGGCATGTGGTCATGTCTTGAGATCATTCCAGCCCTTTTTGCTTTGCAAGTCTTTACGTTCCTCTATTTTGTAAACGGACTCTTCTTTCTCAGAATTCACGCGGACTTCAAAAACATCTTTTCCACCCAACGAAGGTACAATGTCTCAACCAAAATAGCCATTTTAGTTCCTTCAATATTGCAAAGGAAAAATTTACTGTACTTGAAAGCTACTACAATTTCAAAATTTGTTTACGCCGGCATTTACACGCTGGAGCCAAAATTGATTTTAGTTATACCAGTTAAATATTGCTATAATTTGTATATATTTAATCCCTTATTTACAGATCCTTCTGCGCTAAGGTCAATACCACCGATCTGACCAAGCAAGTACGACAATCCCAATGCATCCATCTACACCTTTTGGATTTCAACACGGTCTTCTCACTCATCACGTTCTGCAACAAACAGTTGCTCCTCCTCGTCTGCGTACTTTTCGGCCTAGTTTTCTTCACATCATACAATTCATTCCTCCTGAAGAGTATCCCTTTCATCGGGATGGCTTTGAACGGCAGTTTCATCTACGTGACAGTCTATGACCGAGCATTTACTTTCCCGGACAACATGTCCCAAGTAGCGAGGGCGGTATGCATGCAATCGTCAAAACTGGTGCTCACGACCAACAGAAATTTCGTGAGGAAATGCGCTAGGAGCATCCCGAAAGTTGGGGTGAGCGTCGGTGGGCTTCGTCGCATGGAAAGAACGTCCACGCCGGATTTCATTGATTTCGTATGCAGATCTTTGGTGGGAGGGATGCTTACACTGCAACAAACTCCATGATAGGGAAGAGCATCCAAATATACAGTTCTTTAAACAAAACATTTATACTGGGATAAGGCGAAGTCGGCAATGAGCCTAACTATACGTAACAGGAGCCGCTTTTTATTGTCTATATGGTAATAGAGACCTCATAATATACACATACAATGTAGATCTAGAGCACAAGTCGCACTAGCGCACGCGTCTTTGGATGCACTCAACATTAAAAATTGTATGTAAAAAATTCCGCAAACTTCCACCTAAAGTTAAATGCCATACAAAGAATCCGATGCATCCTACAGATGAATGGCTGGTCCAATAAGTATATCCAAGGTGTACGTTGGCTATTCTGCTTTACCAACGGTGGTCCATTTGCTATATAGTCAATCATGCTTTGCGAATTGTGTCAATAAATTTTGAAAATTATTATGCTAAATACCAGAGAGGTTTCCCGACCATGAGCTTTCATTTCTCTCCGATCCATCCCAACGTGGACAATTTGTGAGTTTATTGCTGAACCTGATTATTAATATTCTCTATAGCAAATATATCTATAGGTTGAAATCCTGGAAGGGTGGCACTGACATCAATCTTACCAATTTCGGTAAGATAGCTAACGGTAATGGCTATCTAGGCATATTAAGCATAATTAGTTTTAATTAAGCACAACTGTTTTACGAAATATGAGTTTGGTCTAATCATTCCAACCAAGATAGTTTCCATTCCATCGTACGAGATGACGATAAAACTAAAGTATCAATTACTAGATACATTTTTGCTGCCGTCCAGACTGTTTGCAGAGATTATTTTCCAAGTGCTAGTGCCTTATGATATGGCGGATGAAATTTAACCTCCGTATTTACAATCTCACTATAATTGCAAATCGGAAAACGACTTAAATAGCAAGAAGGAAATTCACTCCTAGCTGAGCAAGGTTTTTTACTTTTTCGAACGCGCATTTCAGATTTATTCGGACTAATTCCATAAATGTAATTTATATCAAAGCTTCGACGTGATATTCTTTCCAGAATTATACAGTTACCGGCGATCTGTCGCATAAAAAGGTCATATTTGGGGTCACAGAGGATTTGATCAACACGTGTATTAAATTTGATTCAATTCGGCGAAGATTTGGAAAATGTAGGGTTGGGAGTTATTGTTTTTGGGACTGGGGTCTAGCTCAAACATAATGTACCTCCAAAAATTTTCGTTGTCAACGGTCAATTTTATACAGTCTAGTTTATATGTGTGATTACGAGCAATTCCCTCACTAAATCCATTCACTAACCTTAGCACTGGCAATACCCATACCCATAACACTGGCAAATTTTTTGTATGCCGATTGACACCAGCCAGTTAGTGCATGGCATCTGAAAAGTAGCAACACAGATTCACATTTAAAAACGCAGAAACATTATAACTAATAGCATATCAGGAATACATACATATATCATTCGTATATCGTCACAGAGCAATTGATTCCTTCATATCATCGACAACTTTCTATTATCTCGTAACAGCCATGGATCTGAAATTTAAACACAGAATTTTATAATACCAGGATCAATCCCAAGAATTTTGAATCAAAGTCGTAATTTTAAATTGTACTAATTATGCATACTGAAGAATTAAAATTATCCTTTCAATACTCCTGAATGTCCTCCAAGATTGGCCTGCCGCCAATAAGCGTTGATATTGCGAATGGCAAAATTTTCGTTGTAACCAGAGGCCGATTTCACATCTACTGTAAGTGTTTCTGTGCCGTTGTGATCATCCATGCCATATTCATTACGGCCAGCCTCGCCTACGCTCGTTTGTGGTCGAGCCGTACATGAACAGAATATCTATTTTGTTGGCATGGCTATTCACATCATAAGGGTTGTCCTGTTTCCTTTGGAATTGTACTGGGTGCATCAAATGTTCTCCACAGAAGCATCTTTGCTGCAAAGGGTCATCTGCCATGCGTTGTCCATGGAAATTTTGTTTGCTAGAGTTTGTTGAAATTTACGTGCCCTGCATCGGTATTTCAGGCTTCATTATATAGTTAGGTTCTACTCCGGCAAACTCTTAGAGATGCCCTTTGAGTTATGTAATGCCCGGGTAACTCGTCCCTTAGAGTGCGTGAGCACAATGGGAGGTCCACGTTACCACTTACTTGATTACAATATCCAGGGAGGGGCTTAATCTCTTAGAGACACGCCGCTGGAGAGAATCCCTGCCATACGAGGCTCCAGGTCATATGGACTTAGGGCGATGGGTTCACCGGTTACTATCAAGAGGATCCCGTCCTAGGGGCATGCTCAAGATGTCACCGGGAGTTTCCTAGCCCTTAATCGGAAACTCCTATCTACATGATACGTATGTATTTATGTGCACAAAGGTACAGTAAATAGAACGAACACGTTTTATGTGAAAATTTAATAAAAGATTGATCTCTCAATCACCATTCTCATCTTTAGCTTAGCACAGAGCGTCATGTTATTGATAGATCTTCACGGATGTTTTAAGATAACATCCGGATTAGCATTGTACGACAATTGCATCATCCCATTGTCATCCAAGACAATGCCCTATCATCCCACATGAGTGTGATGATGTGAATGATCACTATCTTATAATATGTATCCTTGCGTAATGGATGAATTACGAAAGCGCTGCATATTGGTCTGGAGTCTGATTCGGGGAAATTGAGTTTCGGAAGACAGTTAATTTGGAATTGTGTGGAAACCGTTCCCATTATTTTCAATCTGCATGTGATATTGTTCGTTTGTTTTGTGAATGGACTCTTCGTTTTGAAACTACATGCAGATTTTGCGAGTGTGTCTTCTCCAGCCAGAAACGGTAAGTTGTCAATTCATTCTGTTTTCCAGGATTAAATTTTGAAACAGCCAAATGTGCTTTCAATTCGGGTTGTACTTAACATGGTAAATTTGAAATTTTTTTCGTATCTGTAATTAAATTCCGTTGCTAAAGAAATTCCTGTATTTACACCTTTCTTATATATCCTTCTCTGCACCATCAAATACGACCGTGCTGTTGAAGCAAATAAGACATTGACAATGCATTCATCTTCGTCTGTTGGATTTTAACAAAGTATTCGCAACGATCACCTTCTGCAATAAACAGGCTCTCCTCCTTGTCTGCGTACAATTTGGTATAGTCTTCTTCGTAACCTATCATTCCTTTCTCCTGAAAAGTATCCATATTCTCGGAATGGTTTTCAATGCCAGTTTCTTCTACCTCACAATTTATGACCGGACATTTGCGTTCCCAGATAACATGAAGCAAGTCAGCAGAGTGGCATATCTGTTATCGTCAAAGCTGTTTCGCAAAGAAAATAGAAATTTCGTGATAAAACATGTTCGGAGTATCCCGAGAATGGCAGTGAACGTCGGTAGGCTACGCAGCAAGGAGCGCACGTCTACGCCAGATTTCATGGATTTCGTGTGCCGATCTGTAGTTACAGCGATGGTTGCAGTTAAAAAACAGCAGCATAAGAAGAACATATATACATACATACATATTTATATTGTAGTGTCTTTATTCGCGGTTCTGCAATTTGGATTGTCTATTTCCGTTATAATTACTTTTGTGACTTATGACCAGCAATAACTATGATGTTTAATTACATTCTAGCATTTAGTGTGTATTGCTAATGTTTTCACTGATCGACAGTATAAATTTTGAAGTTCGTCGAACAAGTGTATAACGGAATAGTTTTTGTTGTGAACATATTGAATTATAGTAGCAGCTAAACAAAACAATCATTTGATCAACCAACATAATATTTCTGGATGTTGACAATTAGAACCATCTGTTGCTACATTATTATTATTTTTATGCATTGAATTTGCAATAACTATTTTTTGCGCTTTCGTTTAGATTAATTTTTCAGCAGGGTTTGTATTTTACCGACGTCCAAACAATTCCTAAGGTAAATATGCGAAATTTGATAGAATATACGTAATAATGTTCATACCTGGTCCCAAATAATCTCTGCATGAGAATTAGCTCGTAGTCGTCACAGAAAAAATATAATAAAACATTCTAATATGCGACTACAGTGGACTCTCGCTATAACAACCCTGAAGGAAAGGGCTAAAATGGTTGTTATATAGAAAAGTTGTTAAATGGAA
>JAQGBT010008064.1:0-10232 GCA_034698585.1 Disparrhopalites patrizii
TTATTTTAATTTATTTTGCTCCTGGTTTATGTTAATTTATTTTGCTCCTGGTTTATGTTAATTTATTTTGCTGCTCTTTTATTTTAATTTATTTTTTCCTTCTGATTTTGCTCCTCCTTTATATTAATATATTTCCCCCTTCTTTTCTTTTATTTATTTTGCTCCTCGTTTATATTAATGTATTTTCCCCTTCTTTTCTATGATTTATTTTGCTCCTTTTTTATTTTAATTTATTTTGCTCCTTTTCTATTTTAATTTATTTCCCCCTTCTTTTCTATTATTTATTTTGCTCCTCATTTCTCTTATTTATTTTTCTTCTAGTGTCGCCTATTTCTTATTCTCTTTCGCTTGCGTCCGCATCCTTTTTTCTGTACGTTTCTTCTTTAATGTTTTCTGGTCTCCATTTTGCTTTCTTGTTCACTCTTCTTCGTTCTCGGTTTTTCTTCCTTTTTGCTATTCCCCACGTCTGTCCTGACGCCTTTCCCCCAGATTTGCTTCCTCCCGCCATTCTTCTCTCAGACTCTCTTTCAATCAGTCTCACATTGCATCTGTATTCTCTTTCACGCACACAAACACATTCCTTTTCCTCCTTTGACGTCACTCCCCACTTCGAAGAAAAATCTACGGTGAATTGAACTTGTATTTTTTCCTAGATGTTCATTTAATTTCTCCATCCCGGAAAAAAATCACGTATCTCTTGTCCAAGAAAATTTAAAGGAGGAAAATGTATGTTAGAAAGGAGAAAAGAGAGGCTTGGATCAAAGCCGAAGCTATCATTTGAGAAAAATCTCCCATGAAAATGAATGATCGTTGACGCGGGAAAATGGATGTTTTCCCCGAATTTCTTTTTACATCATGTAATTTTTTTGGGGGCCCTTAAAATAAATTAATTCTGATGAATTATCCGCCATTTAGATGCACCTCTGGGTTCTAATTAAGGCTTCATAGCATTGTAAGTACGCAGTTGGGTGTTTTTTCCTCTGAAAATGTCCAAGTGTACCTATCCCGGGGCCGATTCGTAATTGGCTTAGAGGGCCATGAAAGATGTCATTTCTTCCGTTGTGGCATACTTTCCGTAATTACAATTAGTAAAGTTAGTCAGTTAATTACCAGAGAGTGTATGTGCGTATAGAGAGAGGGAGAAAGTAAATAAAATGGATTTTTTTTTCTGGGTTGGAAGGGGGAGGAGAAAATAAAAGTGATGAGTAGGGAGGGACATGTGCCATTTCAATTACAGCCGAATGAGCCCGCCAAGAAAGGAAGCATTTTTTTCTGGCGGTGCGTGCTTCTTTCTCCGTGTGTGCGTTTTTTTTTTAGGGGAAATGTTGATGAAAAAAGTCTTTTAGGAAAATCACAACTTTCCCCCACAGCTTTCCACTTTTTCTTTGCAATAGACATTGTATGGGCTGGGAATCAAAATACCGTGGGGAAAACGTCCGCTTTTGGAGAAAATAGCACGGAGGGAGGTAATAGCAGAGAAAAAGGCTGGTGTGGATACAAACGGAGAAATTGAAAAAGGTCCAGGCAACTACACATGAGAGGGGCTGGAGTGACACAAAAGGGCGGGAACGACACAGTCCAAAATAGTGGCCAAGGCAGAGAATTTTGAATTTGTTCACAGAAAAGGGAATGGAAACGAGAAATTAACAACGAACTTGGCTGGAGTCAGCGTAGAAGGAAGAAAAAATGGAAACAAAATATCCAAACGTGAGGGAAAAAATTGGGCCAATTTCATAAGATCCGTGCCAGAATGTGGGACATGTCTAGGGGAAATTACTTGGAGAAAAACCTCGGAAACTTGGAGAAATAAAGAAGGGATCAGAACCGAGGAAGCGGTTTCTGAGGAAATATGCTGAGAATTGCAAGTTTATAGGATTTTGTACAGATACAGAAGAAGAGAAATCAGGAGGTAGGGATACGAGGAAAGATTGACGATGTAGAAAGAATGAAGAGATATAGACCGCGAAAAATAGATTTAGCAGAATTCAAACATGGACAAAAATTACTGGGAAGAGTGCTGAAAAAGAGACAATGAAAGGCAATGATGGATGCAAAGCAGATTTAAAATCAGGATAAAATGAGAAATGAGCTAGAAGGATAAAATGAGTTAACATTTGCCGATGAAAAGAGAAAACAAATTGTGCTCTCGATTTCCATCGTATCTGTGATTCTCCTAATTTCCCTTTTTCTCTCTGATTTTCTCTTCTATCTATCTTTACCTTTATCTCTCTGATTTTCTTGTCTCTCTATCTTCCCCGTTTTCTCTCTCATCGTCTCTGTATATTCCCCATTTTTATTTCTAATTCTAATTCCCTTCTAACTCCCTTCTCTCTCATTCTCTTTCAGTCCCTAACTTTTTCTTCTTCTCTCTAATTTTTCTTTCTCTCTAATTACCCATTTGTCTCTGGCTTTCTCTTCTTCTCTCGAATTTTCCCTTCTCTGTTTTTCCTTTTTTTGTCTCTGATTTTCCCTTGTCATTCTCTTTTCCTTTCTATCGCTGGGTTTATCTTCGTTTTTCTTGTTCTTCTCTCTCTTATTTTTTCTCTTCTCTGTGTTTCTATTTTTCTCTTTAATTTGTCCTTCTCTCTATTTCCTTTGTCTCTGACTTTCTCTTGCTACTCTCCTTTCGTTCTATCACTGGGTTTCTCCTCGATCTTTTTCCTTTTCTCTCTGATTTTCTCTTCTCTATCTCTTTATCTTTACCTTTTCCGCTTTGATTCTCTTTTTACTCTCGTCTCCCCTTTGACTCGTTCTTTTGATTCTTTCTCTTTTCCTCCTTTTCCATTTGATTCGCACTATTCTCTCTCTCTATACCTTTGTTCCCCATTTGCTTTTCTCTTTTCTCTCTTATTTCTGCCTTTCTCCCTTTTTCGTTTGCTCCCTGATTTGGCCTTTCTTTTCTTCGTTTGCGTGCCGCTAGATTTTTCTCCCTTTTCTCTTTTTTCATTTCGTTTTTTCTTTCTCTCCCTTCTTCCTTTTGTCTGTCTTCCCTTCTGCGCCTTCTCTCCCTCTCCTTCCGTCCGCCTAATTTACGGTATTGGATTTTCTTATGGCTTTCCTCCTTCCCCACCACCAACATCTTTCATTCTATTCAAGAGCCCGCAAAGTTCCCAAGGAGAAAGCGTTAGCCCAGCCGTTACTATACTTTCTCCTACAACAGCGATTCTACATTTACTACAACATTTTCTCTGAGTCAACATCTTTTTTTCCCTATCTCTCTCCTTTCCTCTCTTGTCTCTCCTGAATTCCTCCTCCTCCTCATGCCGCTCTTATATTTCTTCATCCTCTCTCTCTCTCCCTCTCCCTCTTGCTCTCTCTCTTTTGCTCTCTTCCTATCTGTAATGTAGTTCTGCACTCCACTGATAATGAATCTCTCTGTCTCTCTCTCTCTCTCGGAGTCAGACCCACATTTTTATGTACAAAGACTCTTCACATTACTCACTCATTCCTCCTCTCTTTGGTTGGTTGGAAGAGGAAGAGAAGTTCCCCTTATTTTCTCACCACCACCAAGAATGGGAGTGGATCCGGAATGAAAGGGAACTGGAGTGTAAATAATACAAAATTTCTCGACTTTTTTTTCTCCTTTTGCCCATTTAAAAAATTAATAGTGGCGGGAGGTTCGCTTGGCCCACTCATTTCTTAGGAGGAGGAGGAGTGGGGCTGGGGTGAAAATAAATTTGTAAGACAAAAACAGGTATGAGAATATTTCTTCCTGGAATCTTTTCCTTGTATTTTTTTTGGAAAGAGAAGGGAAATGTGTGAAAAATTAGCTTTGGGGTCGAAACATACTTTGTTTTATACCAAATCCAATTTTCATTAAAACTAATATTCCTTTTTTAATACTGTTAAGTATAGCAATTTCTAACGGAGAAAAAAGCCTTCTTAAACGTATGAAAGCATATATGCAATATTAGTCCTTATTATAGTTTATAAATATAAAAATCTAAAAGGAGCATGAAGGAAGGGAAAGTTCAAAAAAATCACGGAAGCCCATTTATTTATTTCAAGCGGGGCACAATGAGAATAGGAGAAAGCGTGGGAATGGATTCCACATGAACTTCCATGGCAATACTCCGGAACAAAAAAAAAAGGAACGAGCAAAATTTTTAGAATTACATCCAGTGAAAGTAAGAACGTGAAAGAGTAGAAAAAAACGTGGAGAAAGCACATGCACAAAAAGAAAAATATAAGGGCAGTGAAAGGAGCAAGAATAAAGGGGGAATGTGACGTGAAAAAATTGGGTTCATCCTGGCTGCCCCCAACACAAAGGGAGAAAGCATGAAGGAGCAGATGAAAGTTTTTTTTTGAAAAAAAATATAAATCACCCACCCTCAACTAACAAATTTTGTTTTGATGAACTCTCTACTTGAACTTTTACTTGTTCCATAAGAAAAATTGTGCATTGTCAGGAGGGAAATAAACCATTGACTTTCTCTGTGCGTTTCCCTGGTTTGTAGTTTTACTTTTTGCTGGCTTCTTTCACTTTCTCCAGAATCTTGGGATATGAGACCGCATTTCTCCAGTCTTTTGTACACGCTTTCTTCAGATTTGTAACATCAGTTTTACTTTCTCAAAATTGCCGATTCTGGTCCGAATTTGACTTGCTCCAGTATTTTAAATTGTTCTGAACTTTCTTCAGAATTTTATGCAGTTAAACTTTCTCCAGACATTTGTTGTGAGTTTTGCTTTACCCAAAATATAAATAGTTGCCCCCTTTTTTGCCGGTTTTTTCAGTCTGTATTTTGCGTTTTCCTGCTATTTCTGACGGAATTAAATTGATGTTTTGCTCCTGCATTTTCTGCAATCCGTAAATGCATTTTTAAACATTTTTCGTACTATTTTATTTAAATATCTAGATATTTAGATTTTTGATTTGGGAGCAAATCAAGCTCCATTCCAAAAATTTCTTAGTTTATTTCGGTTTTCTAAACAAGTCAAATTCCACGTCGTCGATGCAATATCAAACGTTCCGAGAAATCCCTCCAAGGATCATTCTATATATATTTTGCTCCCTTTCAGAACAAAAATCTCACCGAACCCTCAATCTTGCTCCATCCCCGGAATTAGAGACTAGATTTAAGTTTACGTGAGAAAACTCCTTAAAAAATGGAATATATGTCAATAACCACAAAGGAATAGGTGTCTCCTCAGCTTTTCCTATATAGTGTCTTCTAGATAGAGACTCCTCACTTCATCCCATAAGAAACCAGGAGGGAAAATATACTCCCAGATAAAAAAAAGTATCCAAAAACAAGTTTAATGCCTCCTGGTTCATGTCCGCCAGTTCTAGGGCGGTCGTAATCAAGGGGGATCTGCCCAAAAAATTTTCTGGTCCTTTCCATGGAAGGAGAGAAAGTGTGTAGGAAGTTTCTTTTCTCCTTTCTTGTTCTGTGCGCGTGAATTTCTTCTCTCTCTATCTCAGTCGTTCCCTCTCTCCTTCTCTCACTCCATCTCCTTTATTATCTCTCTATTTTTCTCTCTCTTTTTCTCTCTCCTTCCCTTTTTCCCTTATTCTATCTCTTTCCCTCTCTCCTGTCTCTCTCTTATCTCCGAATCTCTCTCTCCTTCTCTTTTTGTCACTCTCTTCTTCTTTCTCTCTCCTTCTCTCTCTTCTTCTCTCTTTCTATCTTGTTTCTTCTTCCCTTCTCACTTTCTGTGCTGTTTCTTCTTTCCTTCTCTTTGTTTCTCCTTTTCTCATCCTCTTCTCTTTCTCTCTCATTCTCAGCACTTACATCACTACTGCTCTTTTGTCTCTGTCCCTTTCTTCTGTTATCTTGTCTTTCTTGGCCTCTCTCCTTCGCTCTTTCTCTCTCATTATCTCTCTTTTTCTCTATTACTCTCTCTTTCTCTCTGTCATTTTCTCTCTTTTTCTCTAATACTCTCTATTTCACTCTTCCTCGTTCTTTCTCTCTTTTTCTCTCATACTCTTTCTTTTTCTCTCATACTCTATCTTTTTCTCGCATACTCTGACTCTTTCTCTAACTCTCTCTCTCTCTCGTTTTCTCTAATTCTCTCTCTCTCTTTCTCTAATTCTATCTGTAACTCTCATATACTTTCTCGTTCTGTTTTATTCTCTCTGTCTATCTTATTCTCTCTATTTTTATGTTATTCTCTCTTTCTCTCTTATTCTTTGATATTCTTTCTCTTTCTCTGTTATTCTCTCTCTTTCTCTGTTATTCTCTCTCTTTCTCTGGTATTCTCTCTCTTTCTCTGTTATTCTCTCTCTTTCTCTCTTATTCTCTCTTATTCTCTCTCTTTCTCTCTTATTCTCTCTCTTTCTCTCTTATTCTCTCTCATTCTCTCTCTTTCTCTTTCTTTCTCTCTTATTCTCTCTCTTTCTCTCTTATTCTCTGCTATTCTCTCTCTTTCTATGTTATTCTCTCTCTTTTTCTGTTATTCTCTCACCTTCTCTTATTCTTTCTCACTCTCTCTTGCTTAGTCCCTCTCTTCCATCATGGTTATTCTCTCTTTTTCTTGCTGATTCTGTCTCGCATTTCCTCTCATCCTTTTTCACTCTCTTTTAGCCACTCTTTTTCGCCCTCTCTTTCTTTCCCATTTTCTTGTCATCGTTTCTCTTTCGCTCCCTCTCTTCTGCTTTCTCCTTCCCTTCTCCTGCTACGGATGAGCGTTTTTTTGGACGTTTTCTCTAAAGTAGGAGAGAAGAGAGAAGTTGTACAGAGACGGACAGGGAAAAGACGATGGACTATACGATCGATTCCGTTGTAGTAGCATGGCCCCGGCTCTTTCTCTCTCTCTCGCTCTCTTCCCCCGCCTTTTACTATAAACTTTCACTCTCACAAACCAGCAGTTTGTTCAACTCTGAGAGAATTTTGCGGATCTCCTTTCATATGCGATAGCATATATGTATGTTTGGCAACTACGCCCAAACTTTACCCCTTTTTTGAAGAAGAAAGCCGGAGAATGAAAGAGCGAAAGAGAGAGAGAGAGAGAGACTGAGAGAAGAGAAAGTGGTCCACACTACTTTCACCCGTACTACGTTTTCCTCCTATTGATTTTCCTATGGGGTTTTTCACTCCTTTCATACATGCCGTGTATTACGGCCGCCCCGAAAAAAAATGTGTGAGGGTAGCCTGGGATAGACGCCAAAGGAATTCAATGGACATCCCAGATCCTCAAATGCTGTTTTTTTTGTGCTCCTACTGTACTATACGCCTGTTACGGGTACAAACCGTTTCTCTTGTATCTTATCATTCCCCACAGCCTGTATCTTTCTCTTTTTTGGATATAAGCTCCGAATCCATGTCAATTCCCTGAAACCTCCTTCACATTTTGACACATACAAAATGCATTCATTTGTTCCTTTTCTCTCCCCTTGCATAGAAGATGGGACCATGCCTGGAATGAGACCCTTTCTCTACGCCTCTGTGACCTTCCGTCACTTTCCCGGGGAAAGTTGGTCATCTTTGGGGAGAATATATATGTACATTGTTGGCTGGGAGCGCCTGGATATTACCCGGTTTCTATTTAAATTTCCATGTACTTGTATGTATTTTGGGCCTTACACGGGTGTCTGTCGTACATGTGTCTCTCCAACATTTTTGACATTTTCCCTGTACATCTGATCTCAGGAGAAATCAGAGCGGTAGCCATTTCTGGTAGGCTTGTTTTTCAACTCAAAATGTGGGACGGGATCAATATGTCGAAACAAATATAAAAAAAAAGTTCTTGAAGGGTGAAGATTTCCTTGTTGTACAGCGTGAAAACATTACTAACACATTTCCTTGTTAAGGACCATAAAACATTATTAAGGCTCCAATAATAATTAGATCAACTGGAGTTTTTTAAAGAAATTGTGGGAGAACGTGGTTAAGCGTGAAAGTCAACACAGAGGGAAACATCAAGAATCTGGAAAATTGGAGAAATTCAAATAATACATGAATTTACAGGACAATATTTATTACATTATTAATAATTATTATATAAAGGTTATATTATATAATAATTATAAAGGCTAATTATTACAGTGTAAAATTGGCGCGAAATAAAAGAGGGAACATTCAATTAAATAAAAATCAATGAAGGTAAAATAAATGCGAGAATGGATAAATCGTAAGGAAAATTTAATTTACGAAAAATAAACAAAGGAAAGCAAAAAATACGAATATCACCAAAAAACGAGAACAAATGACAAATTATGGAAGGCCGGAGAAAAATAAATATAAAAAATGAAGATAAACTAAACGCCGTAATAAATGAGGCAAAATAATTACAGTCACAATTAAATGAACATTTAAGAAATTGCGAACAATGTAAATTTATAATGAAAAGTCAAAATTAATAAAACAAGAAAATTGATGGCAGAAATAATATGAAAAGCGAAAAAACAAATAGTAGGACAAAACGATGAAAGCTTGGAAACTCATTAAAAAGGAAGTGAAAATACGGACTTTCGGAGAAAAAAATAAAGACAAATAACTGATGAGAATAATTTCTCTCCAATATCGAAATCAAAATAGACTGGTGAAACCAATGAAGGCTTAAAAAGGATCCAAATCATTTCAGAGAATAACATAATGAAACTTAAAAAATTGCCTCTATTAAAGAAAGTAAACAGAAGCTCCATTCAGTCATAAAATTGCAAAATATAAGCAAGAACAAAATGAAAAAGACGGAAATAATTCTTTGTTCAAAAGCAGAATGCCGGGAGAAACCAGACAAAACCGATGCCTAAAGATATTTAAAATAGGTAAAAACTGTTCGAAAACTACCCTGAAAACTGCCAAGTTCCAGAAAAAGTCCATTACAAGCTAAGGTGTACCCATAGAAACAAATGGAAAGTGCCCCATTCAAAAGAGAAAGTTGTCCATAGGAAAGTACCAAAAGTGTTGTATGGGGAAAGTGCCCGAGAGGTGTGCGATGGGAAATAGATGAAGTCAATAAAAGCAATATCCCTTCCGTAGGCTGTAGGCTGTGAAAGGCAAGAGAGAGACATTGAAGGGAGATATATCCAGGGAAAGTGAGAAAGCTCTTAGTGAGACAGAGAGAGAGAGAAGGAAGAGAGAGAGAGAGAGAGAGAGAGAGAGAAGGAAAAACTGGTGAGGTAATCTACTTGATGTGATACAGTTTCTATGCAGATTTAATGGGAAAGTGGTAATTGTAGGCAAGAAGAGGAGAATGGAAAGAAGAGAAAGTTAAAGCTGAAAGGGGCGGAGGTCCTTTCACTTTTTGTTTCCATTCCAAAATCCTCCCATGCTTTTCACTCCTTTCCTTGATGAGATTTTCTCCCTCTCACAGAGGCCCTTCCACGTAGTACGTTTTACTTTGTTCTTTCTTTGCGGGCCTTTTTCTTTCCCCCGTAAAAATAATATTATCATCAGCCAGCTCTCCAACGCCATCATCATTACCATCATCCTAGGGTAAAATGTGAAACGAATATTTTTTCCTTTCTCTCTCTCTCTCTCTTTGGGCAAATAGGAAAGAAAGGGAAAGAATAGATTGCATGACCTACATTTTACACGTCCTCTAATATTATGCAGGAGAGCTTTAATCTGACCGAAAAGTTTTTGTTTCGGCCACCGGAGGAAGTCGACAAGGGGGAGTGAAAGAACAAAAGGACTTTATTGTTTTTTTCTTCCGTAATAAAAATATGAACATGAAACAGGCAAGGAGAGAAAAATGGGAGGGAGTGAAAGAGGGAGATAGAGAGAATGTGCGAGAGAGAGAAGTATAATGAGAGGGAAAGATTCAGTTAAAACAATGTGAGTGAGACAAACAGAGTGAAATAAATAAGCAGAAAGCGAAAGAGTAACTTGGAAATAAATCAATAGAGACAGAGACGTTGAGGGAAAGCTAGAGAAAAGTGGACAGGGAGAAAACAAATATTTAAAAAGAAGTTGAAAGAAAGTACGAAAAAAAACAGAAAAAAAGCTGAGACAGAAATACGGAGACAAAACAGAAAACACAGCGAGAAAATAATGAAAGCAAGAAATAGGGAGAATGTGTGTGAGAGAGAGAGAGTGAGAATCAAATAGAGATTGCGAGAGAGAGAGAGTAAGAATGAAATAGAAAATGTGAGGGACAAAGTGAGAAAAAATAGGGAGAAAGTGAAAGAAAAATAGCGAGAAACTGACGGAGGAAAAATAGAGACTAAGTAAAAGAAGAAATGGCGAGAAAGCGACAGAGACAAAATAGAGAAAAAGTGACACAAGAAATTGCGAGAAAGTGACAGAAAATCATAGAGAAAAAGTGACAGAAAAATAGGGAGAAAGTGA
>JAQGBT010008065.1:0-10232 GCA_034698585.1 Disparrhopalites patrizii
AGAAACAGAGGGAGAGAAATAAAGAACAAGAGAAACAGAGAGAGAGCGAGAAAGATCGGAAAAGAGATAGAAAGAGAGCGAAAGAGAGCAAAAAAGAGAGCTAGAAAGAAAGAGAGTAAAAAAGAGAGCTAGAAAGAAAGAGAGAAGAAGAGAGAAAGAGAGCGAGCGAGAGAACGAGAGTAAGTAGAGGGAAGAACAAAACGGACTAGAATAAAGGACCGATATTGAGGCTGTAGCAAGTGGCAATGAAAAAGTGACGGGAGAAAGGACGGAAGAGACAAAGAAAGTGCAAGAAAAACAGATTCGACAAAAGTGCAAGGAAACCCTTAAGGAGACTTCTCTCACAAGCACGCATCCATTCAATTTTTTTCATCCACATCGACCCCGTCACATTCACAGTGATAAGTGAAGAGGACGAGAGGAAGAGGAAGAAAAGACAGGATGATGAGAGAGTTGAAGGAAGACGAGGAAGAACAAGAGGAGGGAAGTTGGAGCAGTTGCAGACTCACATAAAACTCACTCGTCCCGTCATGTCCTTGTCCTCCAACATTTCATGTTAAGAAGCACGGCGAAAATCAGGGACGGGGGGGGTGACACAGCAAAACGAGAGGGAGAGAAAGCAATTCAATCAAAAGGGGTGAAGATGGGGGAGAACTGGAATGGGTGAAAGGGAGAGGATGGAGTGAATGGAAGAGAAAAAATGGAATGAGGAGGGCCTTCATGCGACATTGGATATGCCGGAACCGGTAAAAGACAAGAGAGAAAATGGGAATGAGAGAAAGAAGAAAACCGGAGGGAAAATTTAAATCGGAGCGAAGAGAAGAAAAAAGCGGAGGGAGAAGGTAAGTTGGAGAAACGAGAAGAAAATCGGACGAAAAATGTGAAAATAAAATGAAAAACTGTGCTAAAAAGACGGAAATAGTAAAAATAAACCCATAAAAATTGAGATCCTTCGAGAACTAATTATGCATGTCATGTGCGTCATGATTAAGAAGCAATGTATTTTATTTGTTTATTTATTTATTTCGTTATTTATTGACTTTTATATCAGTATCAGAGCTACTACATTAATGATGTAGGTATTTAATCCAGACACAAACACAGCTCAATTTCGTAAATTTAAAACGTCAAAAAATGAACGCCAAGTCAATAAACCCAATTACAGTTCAAACTAATAATAATTTGGTTGCAGTAATTACAATGTGATGGGAACAGAGTCAGTTCTTGCAGTCAAAATATGATGTAAAAACAACCTTTCGAAAGCTCCAAGCTGTAGCCTTTCTCACGCACATAACCTGGTAATGCATTCGGCAAAACCCCATTTACGCATAATACATTGTTTTCAGGTATTTTAGTTTTAGCCAGTGGATAATATAGCATTTAAGTATATTTAAAAGTATATTTATGGAGGGACTCATCTCAATCAGAAAAGTTGGAGAAAGTAATTCTCACGTGAAAGTAGAAAGGGCCATTCTGGAATAAAGAAAGCAAAATCTTGAGACTTTATTGCATACGTTATTAGTGAATACATAATTTAAAGCAGACTGAATCAACAATGTTTGATGGGAAAAATAAAAAATCCAGGAGAAAAAAAAAAGCTTAAAAAATCCGAGACCGAAAGCAGCAAGAAAAATGCTAAATCAAGAAGAAAAAGACAAAACATAAAATATCCTATCAATAAAGCAGCAAGAAATATACAAAATCCAGAAGAAAAAAAAGCTTAAAACATCCGAGAAATGAAGCAGCAAGAAAAATACAAAATCCACAAGAAAAAAGAGAAATCATACAAAATCAGAGAGGTAAAGGAGCCCAAAAAAGATAAAATACAGAAGAAAAAAGAGAAAGCATTCCAAATCCTAAAACTAAAGCAGCAAGAAAAATACTAAATCCAGAAGAAAAAAGTGAAAGCATAAAAAATCTGAGAAATAAAGCAGCAAGAAAAATACAAAATCCCGAAGAAAAAAGAGAAGGCATAAAGCAGCAAGAAAAATGCAAAATCCAAAAGAAAAAAGAGAAAGCATGAAAAATCCTAGAAATAAAGTAGCAAGAAAAATACAGAATCCAGGAGAAAACAGAGAAAGCATTAAAAATCCGTGAAACAAAGCAGCAGAAAAAGATAAAATCCAGAAGCAAAAAGGAAGAAATACAGAAAAAGTCTAGGAAATGGGAAGGAATAGGAGAAAGAGGAAGATAGAAAATATATAATTGAGCAGCCAAGTTACAAAAGTCCCCACAAAAGGAAATGGACGGAAGTGAAAGAACAAGAACAGACCAGCGGAATGGGAGAAAATTAAAATTGGGAAATTAGCATTTTACAAATCGGAGCAGAATAGATGAATTTCATCCGAGTGAGCGAGAACGTCGGGAATTTATACATATTTGACTCCCCTATAAAAATATGGAGGAAAGATTGTGAAAAGGAGGGAAAATGGTAACTAAAGAATATTTTTCCTGGGGTGTGAAAACTCGAGAAAAAATAGAGATGCAGTCGAGGGGAGAAAAATGTGTATAAGTACATACAATTTAGAGTTCAACTTTACTCCAGAGAAAGCGAAAGTGGCGGCTGTTGGTGAATATAATACATAAGCACGGAGGGGATTCTTGGACGAATAATATACAGGGATATATGGACCTATTACATATGTATGTGAACACGTACATGCCGGGTAAAAATGAGGGAGAAAGGCATGATGAGGGACGTGTTGCCTCTTGCTATACATATATGTTATGTACAGGATTTTTGTGTCCGTGTGCATAGTCCATTACGTGCATCCCGAAGCCCCGTATGTATTACATGGAATCAATAACCATAAATCATCCGGCTTCTTTTGTGAGTTTTCTTCACTATCAATGGCAAAAAGGAGGTGGACACCAGCTGGGTCTATGGGAAATCCAGGAATTGCAACCTAGAAATCATCCTTCCCCCACCGTGCGAGCCAAGAAACTTGAGTCTCTCTCTCTCTCTCTCTCCAGTAACTTTACAAGAGAGATGGGACGAGCGGGGAAATGACAGTATGAAGGGTGTAGAGAGAAATAGAGAGAAAAATTGAGGATGTGCAGGGGAAACAATAGACAAACTGGGGATGTGGGGGGAAATAGGATTGGGGAGACCAACATGGGAAAAAAGTGAAAGGCAGATACAAATACAAAGAGGAGTACATAGAAAATAAGGAAGCAATCGAAAGAAAATCAGGGGAAATACTGGCAACGGATATAGTGAGAAAATCAAAGAAAATATAGGCAAAAACAATAAAGAAAAATATAGAGAATATTATGAAAAAAGGCAGATAAAGAAATGCATAAATTTAAAAACACGACAGTAAAATAGAGAAAGAAACAAAACTGAGGAAAATAGAAAAACAGACAACATACAGGAAAATAGGGACAGAGACAAAACAGAGGAAAATAGACAAACAAACGAAACGGAAGAAATTAGAGAGAAAATAAGATATAAAAATATACAAACAGCAGCACAAAAACGAATAAAACAAGACAGAAAATGGAGAACAAATTAACACAAGAGAATGGAGAACAAATGAAAAGAAAATACAGAAAAAAGGAATTCAAAATAAGGAAAAAATACTTCAGGAAAATGGAGAGAAAAAACAGCAAAATAGAGAAAATCAGGACAGTAAATGGAAAAGCAATGAAGACATGAAAATACGAAAAAATAAGACTTAAAAATATGGAAAAATAGGACAGAAAAATAAAGAGAAATAACAGTAAAATGGAGAACAAATTAAGACATGAAATTACACACAAAATAGGACAGGAAAATAAGGAGAAATAACACAGTAAACCGGAAAAGAAATTAAGGTATGAAATTACAGAAAGAACTACAAAATAGCGAAAACATAGGACCGCAAAATAAAGAAAAAAAGAGCAAAATAGATAAAAACAAGACAGTAAAATGGATAACAAGTTAAGACATGACAATACAGAAAAAATAGGAATTAAAAATAGGGAAAAAATTGGACAGGAGAAAAGGGAGAAACGACAATAAAATAGAGAAACACAGGACAGTGAAACGGAGAAACAATTAAGACAGGAAAATACAGGAAAAAATCAGGAAGAAAAAGTAGGGAAGACCTTATACAAGAAAGTAGAGAAAAACAAGACAATAAAATGGAGAAAATATGAGACAAGAAAATATAAAAAAACAAGACTGCCAAACAGAAAAAAATGCAGACATGAGCTACTCTAAATTTAAAATGGAATATATTTGAAGAAATCATAAATGGCTCACTTTCCAGATACTTTTACAATAACTTCCTCTGTACGTTTTCTGAATGCAATACTTCGCGTCAATGTTCAATGCTATTCATACGCGAATATATTCTATTTAGCAGAGCTCGCCTTTAATCTAATGCTTTGAGTCAGTCAACGCTGAAAATTCAGTTCAGTTCAGACTTAATTGTTATTATTATATTACAACGGCCTTAGAATTTATTAAATGGCTACTAACCCCTACAACAAAATGGCATATACAGTGGTTTGAAGTTTGAATTTTCACCCACATATTTCATACAGTAAGCAGGGGTACCTTGGAAGATAAAATTGGAGCTTACACGCCAACAAATTCGCCGATATATATGGAAGCGCCTCCAATGTTTGTGATTCGGTGTGAGCATTGTCATATCGGTGCTCAGGACAGGTTTGAAGCAAGTGTGAGAAATGTCGTTGCCTGGGTGAAAGTGATGGTCTAATACAGTGTAAACATACGATACACATGGAATGTGTATCTTGTCAAAAGGGATCCTTCCCATGATACGCATAGACGAGCATCGGTGTTGCGGAAAGAGAAAAATGGAGAAAATAGACGATTTTCACCCGCCGATGAGAAAATCACAAATGCGAGGAAAAAAAGGACGGGATGAACGTGTGTAGGAAGGAAGATAGGAAGGAGCTGCATGACGGAATGTGTGTACTCAAGAGCAAAAGCCCATATAGATCATAGTCCCCACTATCTTCCCAGTAATGACATGACCAACGAACCAGGTATGAATGGGAAGTACCCGGAATTGGAGAAAGTGGGGAAAGTGAAGGGAAGCGGCTCGAGATTATCGTGGAAAATTATTGAAACCGTGCGGTAACAAAGTCGTGACAACGATTTTGGTAATTTAAGGAGACGATGACAGTCAGGCAGAAGTTCACAACTGAAAGAGAAGAGAGAAAAAGGGGAGAACAGCGAAACTGAGAAAAGAACATGAAAGGACAGGAGTAAAGAAGGTTCACATTAAAAGTGAGAATTGAAGACGAGAATAAAAGAGAAAATGGAAAAAATTATAAAAGAGAGAATTACAAAACAAAAAGAGAAGAAAAGAGAGAATTAAAAAGATAAGAAAAGAGAACAAATGAAGAATAGAAAAAAGGAAATGACAATAAAAGAGAAAACATGAAGAATCAAAAACAGATTAAAAGAGAAAAACGAAGAATAAACAGAGAAAATGGAAATGATGATGAACAAGAAAACATAAAGAGAAAATGGAAATTATAATAAACGGATAAAGCAGATAATAAAAGGGAAAGTGAAGAAAAGAGAAAATTACGAAAGTAAAAGATAAAAAGAAGAAAGAGAAAATTAAAAAAATAAAAGAGAAAGTGAAGAAAGAGAAAATTAAAAAAATAAAAGAGAAAGTGAAGGCAAGAGAAAATGAAGAATATAATAAAACAGAAAGTGAAGAAAGAAAATTAACAAGATAATAAAACAGAAAGTGAAGAAAGAAAATTAACAAGATAATAAAACAGAAAGTGAAGAAAGAAAATTAAGAAGATAATCAAAGAGAAAATGAAGAAAAAAATAAAAGAGAAAGTGAAGGAAGAAAATGAAGACGGCAAATAAATAAAAAGAGAAAGACAGAAAATGAATAAGACAATAAAATAAATAAAAAGAGAAAGAAAGCAATAAAAGGAGAAAAAATACATAAATAGCTAGATATGCAGAAACGAATTTGAGCTAACCCGAGAAAGTGAAAGAAAATGTCTAGGAAAGTCGAGAAAATAAAGTAGCGAAATAAACAAAAAGGAGTCGGAGAGATACAAGAACATTAAAAATGAGAAAATTATTAGAAAAGTAAAGCATGAAAGGAATGTTATAGCACAAAAGCAAACCCAAAAGGAAGCAAAACGGGTGATCAAGGTAGGATGAGCTGGCACGGCATAAAGGGCAGGAGAGCTACCAAGAGAAAGTAAAACCAGGATAAGGGAGAAAGTGAAAGAGAAGAAATACGAGATAGAAAAACCATGGACGACATGGCCTAGAATGCACCTACGACCAACTGATCTTCCCCAGGAAAATCATCATATACATACATATTTCAGTGGCTTAAAATCCTTCATCTATTCCGAGGGAGAAAGCTCCTAGGAGTGAAAGGGGGAAAGGTATCTATGGAGACTTGAACAGCAAAACATAATCATGTCAACTCATCGCCACACGCATTTCTCTCTCTCTCTCGTAGCCTCTCATCATATTTTCCACATCTCAGCTTTCAATCCCGCAGGCCAGTGTAATAATTTTAAACCACACACCATATCCAAAAGCCTTGATAGAGGGATACAGGTTTCCATGAATTTTCAATGAATCTCATCCTTTCCATCCTCTCAAATACTTCCCCCTACAGCCTTCCCCATCCCCTCCCTCCCTCCCTCTCTATGCCCATCTTATGTTAGTTGTCATACCTCTCAGATTTTTTCCCACCTCCTCCCCCACCCAACGTTGAAGTGTATGAAGGTTTTTTTTTGGGGGGGGAGGGGGAAATCATCCAATTTTCACCCACACATCGAGCCTATATGGTCGCTTAATCCACTTTCATATTAATATCCGCTCTGTACACTAAATTGCTTTTCCACACGCTGGGTATTTCCCTTGACTTTTATTTATTTATTTTTTTTACCTCCGCCGGCAAAGATGTAAGATGTTTTTTTGGGGGGAAAGGAATGGTTGGGAAGAGGAGGAATTTATTCGATATCCATGATGAAAATTCCTGGAACGAGTTTTTTCCATGGTGTTGATGTTGAGTTTATTTTTATGACACGTTTCCGGAATCTCGGTAATTCTGTTGGATGGCTCTTTCGCGGATTTCCTTGTCGATGTTTTTGATTTTTATCCATTTTTATCCATTTTTATACATTCGATTTTATTTAGGAATTTAAACTTTAGATGTTTTCTCCTGGTATTTATTTTTGGAATATGTTTCTACTTTCGTTGCAACAGTTTTATTTTTTATTTAAATTTTTATTTATTTTTTTATTTACATTTTTGATTTCTTTAATATGGAGATTTTTGAATATTTTTGTTTTTACAAAACAGCTAAACGAGTATGCTTTGAATTTTTATTTAAATTTAAAAATTATATTTCAGATGGTTTAAGATAGTTTATAAAAGATAGTTTATGGACTGATAGTTTCAGATTATATTTAATAATTACATTTCATATTTATTTCAATATGCTATATAATAATTATTTCCATCCGTTTCAGCGTCCCTCCAATTTTTCACGCTATTTCCACACATTAATTTTAATTAATCTCCCCTCGCCATTCCCCAATTTACCCCCAGAATATTCCCATCTGCCCCTAATAAAATATGAGCCTCAACCATACACATCCGATATTTCCCTTGCCGGTGGGGCTATTCCCCAAATTTTGCCCCTTTGCTTTTATCCAGCCACAGAAATCCATCAGAGGGCTAGTATTCCTAATTCATATCCTCCTCCAAAAACATGGTAAAAGGTTTTAGCCGCAAGTAACTAATACAATTTTCCTCCACGTGGTGGTCCCTCTCCCCTCCTTGGTCTCCTCCACTTTTTTTTTGGGGGAAAAAAAGGAAATGGCGTATCATCACTTTTCCAACCAAAGCAATTTCCCCGGGTTGGAGTGAGAGATTCCTCTTGTATCTCCATTTTGGCCTCCTTACTCCCAGTAGAAAGTTTTGTGTAGGGAAATCGAGTTAAGAGCGGCTATTGTTGGATGCTTGGTTGGTACGGAAAAAAAAAATTAATTGTTTGGTTCTGACCAAAAACTTCATGTATGTATCTTAGATATTTGTGTTTGGACAAGGGAAAGAGGGAAATCGAGGGGAAAGGGACAAGAAAGTGGAGGGACGAGGAAGCTTGAGGGGGAGATAAGGGTAAGAAGTTATGTGAAATGTGTCGGTTGGTTGGAGGAGGGAAAGGATTTGCTAGGGAAGAAACCAATTGTGTGTAAGACTTTTGGGTGGTTACTTTGGTGAGGATTGAGCTTGTGCATTTGGCGGTAATTATTATATTGAATTGAGTCTATTAGAAGCCCGGGTGAGGTTTTTGGGTTTTCCCCACGAACTATTCCACGAGTGTGTGTGTCGAGGACGGACACACACGCTCCTTGTCCTGGCCATCTATATCAATCGTATACATACGCCAATACACATGCAAGGACATACCTAAGAGGGGTTCGGAGTCAAACCAGCTTAAGTCCATTGGAACAAATTTTACAGAAAAAACTGAACAAATATCAGCACTTACAAATTGGTCAATGTTTTTGCCATGGACACAACCACCATGTATAGCCTCACCACTGTGCAAATTTTCGCAAATCCAGTGCTGCCCGTTTACAAAATATTGCCCATTGGGAGTTTACCCTTTTGTCTCGCTATTGTTTTCGCTTGTTTCTCTTTCTCTTGTCTCGCTCTTTTCCCTCTGTCTCGATCTTTCCTCTCTGTCTAGCTTTTTCCTGGCTATTATCTCGCTAATTCTTCTCTCTCGCTATTGTTCATGCGTTTATTTCTTTTATCTGTCTCGCTAATGCTTCCCTCACTCGCTATCGTTCATCCCTTTCATCTCATTTTTCTCTCTGTCTCGCTAATTTTCCTCTCACCCGCTATTGTTCATGCTTTTTATCTCTTTTTTTCTGTCTCGCTCTTTTCTCTCTGTCTCGCTAATTCTTCCCTCACTCGCTGCTGTTCATACTTTTTATCTCTTTTTTCTCTCCGTCTCGCTAATTCTTCCCTCACTCGCTATTATTCTTGCTGGTTTGCTCTTTTCTCTCTGTCTCGCGAATTCGTCTCTCTCTCGCTATTGTTATGCTTTTTATCTCCTTTTGCTCTATCTCGCTAATTCTTCTCTCTCTCGCTATCGTTCATGCCTTTCATCTCATTTTTCTCTCTGTCTCGCTAATTTTCCTCTCACTCGCTATTGTTCATGCTTTTTATTTTTTTTCTGTCTGTCTCGCTAATTCATTGCTCTCGCTATGGTTCATGCTTTTTCTCTCTTTTTTCTCTTCTGCCTGTCACTTGCGCTTCAGTCTCGCTCTTCCTCTTTGGTCTCACTCTTTCCGCGCTGTTTTGCTTTTTTTGTATCTCACGCTTTTTCTTCATCTGGCTTTTGTATTTGTGTCTCGCTCTTTCTCTTCTGTCTCATTCTCCCTTGCCAGTCTCATTATATTGTCTCGTGCAAAGGGCGTCGATGGCTTGTGCGTATTTGCTCGTAAACAAAGGCTTGCAAAAGCCATCAACAAACACACGAGTAGACTTGGGCTGGTTTGGGAAGGAGCTATATTTAAGGGCGGGTTTATACAGTACTGTGTTAGGATTAATTATGACCCGCAAGAATTCAGGGGCAATAGAACCTACACTGGTTTCTTTGAAACAAAGAAAATCATTTTCACAATTTTGGGACTCAGGCTGGTTTGACTCGGCAGGCTTCCTATATGTGGAGGGTGAAAGTAGAATGAGCTAAGAGTAATGCTATTAGCTGAAGAAAATTTATGTAGAAAGCATAAAGTGTGGGGAACAAGTAAAACCAGGGTATTTCAACCCCCGGATTTTATACTGTCTGCCTCAGTCCATTGTGAAGAATGAGTGGCGGTGGTCGTGTCAGGGAGAGAGAGGGAGACGGAGAGGGAGAGGGAAAGTGAGAGAGAGAGAGGCGGGGGAGATACAGCCTGGGAGATAGACAGGCAGAAAAAGGGAGACAGCGGGAGAATTCGACAGGCAAGGAACGTGGACTAGGAGAAAAAATAAGAGGGGAAAGGCCGGGAAAAAAGAAAGAAGGAAAGCATGACATTTTTTGGGATGAGGAAGGCTGAGAGAAATTTA
This sequence comes from Disparrhopalites patrizii, assembly GCA_034698585.1. NCBI lineage: Eukaryota > Metazoa > Arthropoda > Collembola > Symphypleona > Sminthuridae > Disparrhopalites > Disparrhopalites patrizii. The sequence continues at coordinate 10,073 of JAQGBT010008065.1, forward strand.
TGCACAAAGAGACGGTTGAAATGTAACCAAAAGAGACGGGGAAAAGATAAACGGGATGAGAAAGACAATAGGTGCATTATGAAGACAAAAACCGCTCCAGCAAGAGAGACAATGTGTCAGGAATTATCGGAAGCGAGGGCAAAATAGAAAGCAAAGTCAA
>JAQGBT010008066.1:0-10231 GCA_034698585.1 Disparrhopalites patrizii
GACAATTTTTGGAGGGAGGGAAAGTTGGACAAACTGCGAGAGTTTCCCTATTAAAATCCTCTCCACATCCATCGATCTCCCCTTCCTATTTTTATACGGGAAAATCCCGGAATAAAAACCCCCCGAAAATTTCCCACTCGTCTAAAGTTTTTCTCTCCAGAATGTATCTTATTTCCTCGACATCTGCCTTATGCTCCACTTTTATTACTAATTCTCCCAGAAGTTCATAGTGTATGACCAATTTACCTATTCCATCGTCTCCCAGTGCCCCAAATGCAAGTCTTGTCTTCCAATAACATATACCTAGGTAGGTATTATCTTAACCATACTTTCAATACCCAGCAGAATTACCAATTTAAAACTTTTTGTGCTATGTTGCCGTCGTAATTGTAATTTGTCCATTTTCAGTCAAAACTGAAACACTTTTGAATATTAAAAATGGTAATAGGGGTCACGGAGAAAACTTCATTAAAATATTCCCAATATTAATTACCCAATTAAAAATAACTGGAATAATAAAAGTGCATTACCTGGATGGGCAAGTCTCCTTCCACATCACAATGAAGAATGACATCTTCCCCCGCTCGCGCCGTCTGGTTCATTTCCTTCACACGGAAGTACGCTGACACTGAAATACGAATATGTATAAAAAAACATTGCAATACAAAATATAATAACAATACAAAATTTAATGGCAATACAAAATATAATAACAATACAAAATTTAATAGCAATACAAAATATAATAACAATACAAAATTTAATAGCAATACAAAATATAACAATACAAAATTTAATAGCAATACAAAAAATAATAACAATACAAAATTTAATAGCAATACAAAAAATAATAACAATACAAAATTTAATGGCAATACAAAATATAACAATACAAAATTTAATGGCAATACAAAAAATAATAACAATACAAAATTTAATGGCAATACAAAATATAATAACAATACAAAATTTAATAGCAATACAAAATGCAGCAACACAAAATATGCACAATAATCATACAAAATATTATATGTAGCTCCTTTTAATATTTGGCTTTCACCGGTGATGCTTAAATACAGTCGACTCTCGCTATAACAGCACCCTATAAAGCATCAAATTTCGCTTGTTATAGCGAAAAATTGTTATAGAGAACTGACAATTCTATGTTAGCAATCGGAGAAAGTTTTTGAGGGGAGCATTTTTTGCTGCTGCTATAGCGAGAGTACTGTTATAAAGGGGACTGTTATAGAGAGAGTCGACTGTAATTAGCATCGGCATGCTAATTATTTTAGTTAGACAATAATTAGCATGTCGGTACTAATTGTCTAACTACAGTCTATTCTTGGACCTCCTTATAAAGGTTTTCGCGTTATATCGGTATTCGCCAACCCAGGAAAATTTTCAATGAGAAAATCACTCTGCATAACAGTGTTTTTACAACGATGTTTCTGCTATAACGGAGAAGTTTTGAATCCGCCACGGTTCAAAATCATTTTTGATTTTCAATCATTTTTCACTATAACGGTTTTAGGCCACGCATTCAAATATTTCTCACATTATACCGGTTTTTCCCAAATTTTAAAACCCCCGCGGTTTTTCGTATTTCAATATAACGGTTTTAGGCCACACGCCTTCAAATATGTTTCGCACTATAAACGTTTGTGTCAAATTTCGAATCTCCCGTGGTTTTTAATTTTTGTTGGTTTAAAACCACGCCTTGGCATTATTTCCTACAACGGCTTTTTGCTACAACGATTTTATGCACCTGCATCTTACCAAGAGAATTGACTGTATAATTAAAACGATTTTCATTATGGGCTTTCTCCTTTAAAGTTAAGGGGAAAGTGTGGGGATATTTACCATCAACCCGAATGAAGATCTGCTTTGATTTTGGCGGCGGAATCCCATTGGACGCTTGGCACAAATAATGTCCCTCGTGGTGCTCCTCAGCACTATCAATCCGAAGGGTTCCATTTCCAATCACGGATACGCCCACGCCCTTCTGATACGTCAACGGAACGAAGTCCTTCCCGTCTTTTCCTGGACAAAAATTTAAACAAAATCGTGATCAAATTCCAGTTTATAAATGTCTAGAAACAGAAACATTTTTTGTACATACAGAGCAGCAGCAGCTCAAAATGCTTGGAGAAATTCTCGTTTTGGCCAGAAAAGGTTTTGGAGAGTCTGTTAAGATTTCTAGCTCAGAAATCTTAAAAGACTCTCCAATAACGGTGAAAACTCTCCCGGTGAATAAAGAGGGTTAAGTTCGACTGTAATTAGAATTCATGAGGACAAAGAAGGAATGAGAGTGTAATTGGGGGATTAAGGGAACAATTGACAGATGTAAAATGGAGGAAATCCCCAGCAGGACATTTACAACAAATGCGCATTTGGAGAAAGTGGTGCATTTGCAGCACATATGAAAATGATGGAGCCATTAACACCAGTTTCCTCCTTGTCCATTTAATTTAATGGCATCTTAATGGGAGTAAATGAGAGTAAATTTAATGGGAGTAAATACTGAAACAAGGTGTTTATACATTTCATGTGGGATCTAATTGGCAACTAACACACATTTCTCCCTTCTTGTCCGCAGACAAGAAGGGAGTTGCTTCTGGAGATTATCCCGTACATGGATTAAACGCCTGCAATTAAACGAGAGGCCAGACATTAACCTTAACGTCCGTCTCACGCCATTTAAATGTGCATTGCATCCCTAAACGTTTGTGCGGCTCTCGCAAATTCCCATCATTAAATGCTTCCCATTTGTTTAGCTAAGGGTCCTATCTCAATGGAGAATCACAGTTTCCACCTGTCGATTTTTCCCAAGGAAAGTCGTGGGCAATGTCGATTTAGAAGAAAAGTTGCCCTTGGTATTAGGGCTCGGATTTATTATCTTATTTATTGTCTTATGGTCTTATTCCCTGAAATTAAAGAGAGGCTTTTGTCACTTTAAAGGCCACACTTTAGGTGTATCGAATGGCTCAATGTTTAACTGGAGGCGCTACAGTCGACTCTCTCTATAACAGTCCTCTTTAGAACAGTACTCTCGCTATAGCAGCAAAAAATGCTCCCCTCAAAAACTTTCTCCGATTGCTAACATAGAAATGTCAGTTCTCTATAACAATTTTTCGCTATATGTAACAAGCGAAATTTGATGCTTTATAGGGTGCTGTTATAGCGAGAGTCGACTGTATAACGCATTAAAAATTCAAGATTTCTGCTCACACCTCTAATCTAACTATTTTGAATTGCCCGGGTGATTTTGTAATATCTTCCAGTGCCAAGTCTCCTTTAAATTTTCTTTCCTATCGGTATATGCATACATATACATATGTATATGCATGTACATAAATTAAACTCATAGGTAAAGGTACACCATTAGTAGATCAAAATATATCTACTAATTGGAAAACATTGGCTACATCCATTAAATTTAATTTCGGTCGTATCAATACTGGATTTCCCCATTATTTGAAGATTTCTTTCATTTCCTATTAGTCACGCTTTCGCCTGCTATGTGTTTCCAATTTGTCTTCTAAAAGGGCAGCCATTCATAATAAATGCCGACTTTTCGGAGCCGCCGAAAAAAGTCCGAACCACGGAGAAAGTGTGAGAAATGGAGAAGAATATACTATAAGAATAACCGTAATAACTCCTAATCTCACTAATCCTATTGTGCACCTCAGAATGATAAAGGCTGTTCGGAGAATTCGGGGCTTTTGCAAGGCGTTTTCGAAGCAAAGTATTGGTAATAATAAATGAGGGGCATTCGTAACGCCTTTCCTCTTTGTTTCAATAGCGGATTTTTGACCCCACGTGCTATAAAATATGTAGGCTCGTAGATGTTTCTTGGGGAATACGCCTTTGATTTGAAGCTTGATGATGAAAAGCAGGCTTTTATCGGCACTGAAAAATTCAAGTCATGGCCGGATTCTCATCATTATTAAGTTAACTGTCGTAAGTTTATGTAAGCAGCGTAATATGTACATCAGTTCAAGGCTAGGTTCGGGTGAAAGTGTGATTTCACCCAATGTTTTGCGCTTTTCCGTCATTACACTTGCGCATAAAGGTAGTAATAACCTTATTTTCATGTAAAAACGTATTTAATATTTATTGGATGTTGTACATACGACTTTTTGTTTTTACTGTTTAGCCTTTTTACTTTAACCTTTTTAAGAATGAGTACTAAGTTTGTGTATTCAGAGATTTGCGCGTTGGTCATGTGCGGGAAAAGAGAAAGTCCAGAGCAAGCTTTTCCCCAATTTTTTGGAATTCTGTGAGGAAATGTGCGAATTTTGATTTTCCCCCGTCGTGGAAATGCTTTCTAGATAATTCGAAAAAAGGCAAAAAAAGGAAATCATGAAGGAAGATTTACAGCATTTCTAACCTGTAGCTTTCATCCAGACAACGTTTGGGTAGGGAAAGCCGGACACTTGGCAAGCCACGGAGCAACTGGAACCTTTCCTCACCTGGACGTCCATAGGCTCTTTTCTCCATTTTGGAGGTTCTGGAAAAAAAAGAGAAATTGATTGTCTATGTTTGCTTAGATGTAACCGTAAATGACATTTTGTAATCCATTTTCATTAACTCTGAAACAGCCCATTTGAAATTTGCAAAGACCTATGGGGGCATTCGAAATGTTTTTGGAAAGAAAATGGGAAGAGATACATTTGGAGAGAAATCATCAACATTTGGAGAAATAATAAACATACGACTTACGCTTGACTTGAAGATTAGCGGTAAAATTGGTGTTGGCAGCATGATTTGTAGCATGACAAGTGTAGAATCCATTGTGAGCTTCCGAGATGTTGGTAAAGAGCAGATTACTTCCAAATTCATGCTCCTGTTGCAGCAGCCCCAAATCGCCGGAGGCGATTCTCTCCCCGTCTTTAAACCTATGGCAGAATAAAGTCCATGGAATATTAATTAAATACAACATTGAAACCAGAGTGTATATTATGTTCCTATCCCCCCCAAAAAATGTGTTACTCATTTTAGCAAAGATTTGTTTCCAAAAGTAAAATCCTTCCATCCAGAAGAAAGTTTTGGGCTTCTACTTGAAGAGAAAGTTAGTGAAAAAGTAACTTCAAGTACAATCTAGCTTTGAGCTAAATTCGAGGAAGCATATGGTGAATTTTGTTGTCTAAAATTTTAAACATGACTTTCACTCCAACTCCCCGCTTTCTCCGGTGAAAGTGGCGTAAGTGGAAAAAGATAAAGTGCTTATCTCCGTCGCTCGCCACCTCATTTCTTTCCCTCTCACACAAATTACTCTCTCTCTCTCCTCTCCCGCCCAAAATCTCTTCCTCGCTTTAGTGCTTTCTCTCTGACTCCTCCAACCTAAATTGTATTCCCAAAGCTCCAAAGGATTGTCTGTGGCTAGTGAGGGGAAAGTCCTGTTCATTTAGTTGGGCTTTCCACTATTCATATAACCGGAGATCCAACTGTATGGGGAAAGTCCTGGGAGTGTGTGGAAAATATTAAAGGGGGAGAGTCTCAGAAGGCCAGTGAAAATGGAGGGTCCATTAGGGGGAAATATAGAGAGAAATGGAGGGAAGTTTTGAGATGGAATTGGGAGAAAGGGAATATAAATAAAGGGCGTTTTACCAGGTGATGATGATGGGCAAGTCTCCCGAGATGATGGAGCAGGACACCTGTGCCCGCATCCCTTCCCTCAGATTGCTGGGGAACTGAAACGGGGCAATTTCCGGGGGCTCTGCAAATAAATTCACACACACACATTCTCCGTTATTGGGACTTCTCTGGACATCAACACACTTTCACTTCATCTTCCACGACTTTCTCTCTACCCAAAAGATTCTCGTTGGACTCCGTCCCTTATTTCTGGTCAATTTAGAATTTTCACCAACCGTAGAGTGCCACCAAGATAACAGACGGGGATAAAAGACGGAAATGAATGCCATTTATATTTAGATAGCCCTCTCGAGGTATTGCTATAAAGACCAAAGAAATGTCTACAATTCAATCAAACAATTATTTGCTGTTGGTCAATTTCAACATGGAATCGTAGATCAAGAGTGAATTTTATTGATAAATGTTATTGACAATTTTATGTAAAAACATATAGCTTTTCTACCATCAACAAATCGTCGTTTAACAATCAAAAGTGAATATCGTATATAAGGATTCTATTTGATTTGGTTACTTTTTATTCTTACTAGATTGTGATATTACTGTCTAAAGATGGCAAAGATTCGATTCTAAATCGGATTTTTCGATTCAATTCGATTTGATTCTAAATCGGATTTTTCGATTCAATTCGATTTGATTCTAAATCGGATTTTTTATTCAATTCGATTCTAAATCGGATTTTTTGATTCAATTCGATTAGATTGAATTCAAATACTTGAAAATTTGATTCGATTCAAATAATTCGATTCGAGACGTAAATCGGATCATAAAATTTAACTGAAATTCGATTCATTCGATCCATTATTTTGTACAAAATTTTTTGGATATCATTCCAAAGTCGAGCAATAACCATCAAAACATGGCAGCAAATTTAAATCAACGGTAAATACAATTATGTATTATATCAAGGTTACTGGAATTTATTTGAAGTGGCAAATTATTATACTTTATTATATGCTTAAAATTTGCAAAATGAAAAAAATATGTCCCAATAATATATTTTTTGGATCATTTGAATCATGATTCGATTCAATCTATTGGCTTAAATCGAACCGAATCGAATCATTGACATCATGAATCAGACCGAATTGCGCATTTCGATCCGATTCGGGCTTTGAAACGAATTGAACTAAAAATTTTGCATCCAATCGGATCGTTGCCATTCCTCGTTGTGTTGAAATATAAAAAAATTTCTAAAATTCAATGCAGCAATTACTTGCGATTGGTCAATTTCAACGTCGAACCGTGGAGCAACAGTGAATTTTATTGATAAATGTTGTTGATAATTTTATGTGCAAACATAAAACTTTTCTAACATCAACAAATACTCGCTTAACCACGAAAAGTGACTATTGTACATAAGGATTCTAGGACTTACTCATATTTTATTCTTATTTGATTGTGATATTACTGTCTGTACATGAGAATTAAATTAGCCGTATACATCGCAATATTAGATAGAATGGTCAATAATAATTTTTTATCTGCATAAAACCAGCCTCCAACATTGATCCTAATAGCTTTGCAGGATCGTTGGTACTTGCGGTACCAAGAAGGCCAGGGGACATTTCGCCAAGACGCCAGAACCTCCGAAGATAGCTCATGTACTTGAGCCATCGTCCGGAAAAAGGCCACTGTGGAAGTGGCAAAGACTAGCGCCATGGTAAATGAGAACATCTCACGAAATACTACGGCCAAGCTCAATCGCATCGTACACATCGGGACGAACATGAGTTCAAATACAAGGATCCAGAAGGTGTACATTTGATCAAAAACCCGATGGAGGATACAAATTTGAAGGTTCGCTTTGTAGTTGCCGGTAGCTGTGCGCAAATGTTCCATGGAAAAGGCGGTGCGGGGGATTCTGGGAAACGGAACAAAATTGTAATTTTCCGAGTAAAAATGCTGTTTTTCTTCCGAAATTCACATTATTAAGCCACGTAAAAACGGATTTAAACCAGTAAAGTAAAATCACACAAGACAAATTTCGTACCTGAGATTGCCCAGCATGAGCAACACGTGATAAACATATGCAAATACGGCCAGAAAATGGAGTATCAAATTCGCACCCGCAAAACTCGTTACATATCCATGAATTATAGCATTCAATGCAACAAAAGCCGGAGGAACCCGCCGATCCACATCGTCAATGAACAGAGAGAGAAAGAATTCAGGATGAATGGGCTTTCGTATCGCTTTTGAAAATTTTGCAAGGCAGGACACCAATAACAAGGTGATTCCACCGTACACGCATCGGCGAAACTTCGCATCGGCCTTGGCATCGATGTCCAAGCCCGAATATATACTTTTCTTCGGCACCCAGCGATTTGGTCTTACTATATCTACAAAAAAAAATTGTTCCCAGAAATTAAAATAACTTGCACTTCTAAATTTATTAATCCCTGGAGTGATATAAAGAAAAGTATGTAGAACTTCACGATACCTTTTCTATCCCAGGAAATTCTACGGAGCTGGTTGAGAAACACGTGGAAGTCCCTGTAATGCTTTAAAGTTAAAAATGGGTGCACAATGCTGAGGATGAAAACCCAACAAACATAAAATGAACTTGCTTTTTCCTGGAAATTTCCCACCTCCAGCCAAATTGTCTGGCAGCATCGTCTGGTGAGGTGTAAGCATAAGCCAATATACATGGCAAAATTCACCCCAAAGCCCATTTTTGCCTGCTTACTTGTGTCCACATTTAATTCTAAGGATTTGCTAGCATCAGAGAAAAACGGAGAAACCTTTAACATGTGGAAAATATTTAACGCACTTTGGAAGGTTCCCCATGTTTTTCCTGAGACAGTGGACATGTTTAGTTTTACAATGCAAGAGACACTTTAGAAGCTATGTGTTCAGTTCTCCAGGCATGGGCGATGTGATACACAGTGATTTCTTTCAATTCTAGCAGTTTTGACCGGATAAATTTCAAGGACGCAGGACCCACTTAATTAAATTGTTCCATTAAAACTTGCCGTTTTAATGTAATGTGTCACCGGGAAATTAGATGTGAATTGCCAGTATAGAAGTTATATCATATAACTTCATATATCACTTACTGTATATACTACAGCAGTTCGTACAAATTTGCTTCGCCTTTTTTTGCGAACTTTATCACGCCTTTCTCGCGATTTCCTGCACTTTTCCCGATGGACAAATAAGAACTCGTATCCGGATCATTATCTTTTGTGGTCTGCTTCATGAGAAGAAAATCGTTCCCGGAATGAATGCATTTCCTGCCGCACAGCATTTTGCATTTCACAGGAAATATATTATGGAAATCGAAAATTACATAAACTTAAACTATATGCCTAAATTTACGAGTAGTACCCCGTAATTCCGGATTCAAAGTCTTTCGTAATAGCAATAAAATTTGTTTTGATATGCGACAAATTTTAATTTTCCCATAATATGTTTTTAAATTTTTAAAAAAACCTACGGCCCATCTACAATAGCAATTACTGTAATTAGGATTGTACGAGATTAACAATATAATATGTTGAAGTTTATGACAGTCCCCAGTTGTAGCATTGTACGTCGTTGTTAGAACGTACTATGTTTGTCCCAAAATAAAAAAAAATTGATGCCGCAAATGGAAATTTTGGAGCTTTGTTTTTTTTTTTAATAAACCGGCGTAATTTAGCTAATATTGATTATATCGATATGACATATTTTCAGGTGGCACTTAAAGGATAGCTCGGAGATATCGCAAGGAGATAATCAATATAGAAAAGTCGCGGATGAAATGAAAATGTGAGAATGAGCGCATAATTAGTGGAAAAATGAGCGCAAATATGACTCACTAATAACGTTGAGACGGAGAACGCCCTGCGCCTGCTGGTCGTGCTTATTCTGGGAATGACAAACGTAAAATCCCTCGTCAGTGGCCCTGTCCACGTGCTGGACCACCAAAGTGCCCTTCGAGTCCAGTTTTACCCTCAAAGTACCGCCCAAAATCATGCCTTTGCTCCCTGCAAGGGCGCCACCGTACAGAACGTTGTCCCTCGTCACTCGCGGGTCAAACCCGTATCGCGTCCACCGGAAGTTCTCCAAGGGAAAGCCTCCCACCGGGCAGTTTAGCTTCGCCGTGGACCCTGTGGAAATCATAAAATGTTCAAATCCTACCCAAGAAACCAAGTTATTCCCTTACATTTTATGCCCTTTCCCTATAACTATATAAACTGTAACTGAAAGGATTACGGGAGACATGAAAAGTGGCTTTCCCGAGAAAGAATTTACGCGGATGTTAAACAAAGTGTGAGGGAGGAGATTAAAGAGATCTGTCAGGATTTAAAGCCTAGAAAGTCTGAGAGAGAAAGTACTGGGAAATACTGGGGAGACTGATTTACTTGAGAAAAAGACATTTTAGGGTTAATTCTAATTCATGGGACATCTCCAGCCCCTTTTGGTCGTCGTTGAAAATCAATCTTTGACATTATTTTCATGAATCCGAACTGAACCTTAATTTCTCGTAGTCATTTGGTAATTGAAAGGGAAATTTAAATAATTAAATAATAGATTTAAGTATTTATAGATATGCATAGAAATAACTGTGTCTGTGCTCTAAAAGCGAGCA
>JAQGBT010008067.1:0-10231 GCA_034698585.1 Disparrhopalites patrizii
ATATATATATATATATATATATGTATATATATATGTACGGGGTATATATAGGGACATGGAAAAGTGAAAAGTGAATTCGTTCGGATTGTATTTCCCTCCGTAAATTCTACCATCTGTTCCCCGTCGCGTGGAGGGAAGAGATGAGAGGAAAAATTGAGGGGGAGAGAGAAAGAAAAGTGTTTGGAGAAGATAAACATGGAAATGCTTCCCATTCCCTGCTTTCTTCCTCTCATTTTGTCATCTGAGGGAAAGTACCTCATTCCGTGTGTTGACACTGAAGAATTATTCAAGGGAAAAAAACAATGGCTTTCCAGCCTCCTCTGCCGCGCACCGCGCTTCTACTCTCTTCTGGGACGCTTGACACAGGCTCAGATAAATGGAAAACGGACGAGCAGAGGCTGGAGGATGCATTGGAGTTATATTTCTTATCTATTATGAAAAAACATGCATGACACAATTTTTCCGTATTTTTCACCCTCCTTATGCATGGAGGTCAAGGAGAAATTGAGAAATAGGATGTGATTTACGGGATTTTTGTGCGCAACATATTTAACGTACGTTGTGTCAAATATAACCGAGTAGGAATTTCCAGGAAAAAGTGAGAATTATTCCAGAAAAAAACTCCCACTTGTATCAACATATGAAAAATCGATGGATTTTTAGGCGGCTGGATCTAAATGGAATTTGTTCCGGCCATGCAAGGAAGGATGAATAGAATTCTGGGAGCGGTGGAAGTAAAATAGTTTGGAAATGTTCCACAATTTATGGCAAGGTGTTCTGGCTTGTGCAACGGACATTTAATATGAGCAGATGGAGATTTTTTTTATCGCTTGCCAGCTACAAAATTTGTATGCCTGCTATGGATACAAAATTATATGTAGATATGTATACATCACCCTGCTTTTTGAACGAATTCAATGACGTCTTGTTACCACCCTCAAAACTTTGGCTTTTGAGGGAGAGTGAAGATACTTTGAAATATCCTCCAATTATATTTATAAACTACAGATAGAACAAGTCTTTGCAAAACAAAACCAAATTCTCCCAAAAAACGTTGATCGGCTTCCAATAGATTTCTATAAATGATCGTCATACTCAGTAGCGACATCATTATTTTTTGTAAACGCAAAACCCCATCCGCATCAAGTTGGAGGAAGCGAAGTGTTAACAACTGAAGAGAAGGCATCGGGCACCAGAGAAGAGACTAAATTAATACAAACTCAGGAACAAGCTGACAACAAGCTGACAACAATCTGACAGAGCCGAAAAACATTGCAGCTACAAATATTATTTAAGGCAGAATCCGATGGAGTATTCGCGGGAAAAAATGGAGAAACAAGATTATGTATGTACATAATGAGAAATATTACCAAGACATGCTCATAAAAAGGAGGAAAAGTGGAAAAATTCACGAACCATGCACAGAAACGGGACAAAGAGAGAGAGGACATCTATAAACACAGAGAAACCTGAAGATAAAAATAAATTCCCAAAAAAGAGTAGGATTTATGGTGGAATCAAGCGAGCCGGATCATCAAAGGATAAACCTTACAAAATTTAATAATTGAAAGTAAAATTCACGAGAAAAAGTGGTAAAACAATCGTAAAATTCGAAATCGAGACAGATAAAACGAATCTAGATGCTGAATCAAAATGGACAAGTAATGCAAACAGAGAGGAGGAAATGGTACAACATGGTGAAAGCGCGCAAAATCCGAGAAGAAAGGGCATTAAAATCCGAGGAGAAAGCTGCCTAAAATCGAAGAAGAAAGGACGCTAAAATCGAAGGAGAAAGCGCGCTAAATTTCGAGGAGAAAGCACGCTAAATTCCAAGAAGAAATCGCGCTAAATTCCAAGAAGAAAGCGCGCTAAAATCCAAGGAGAAAGCACGCTAAATTCGGAGGAGAAAGCGCGATAAAATGAGAGCAGAATGAGGAGTGTGGCGAGCAAAAGGAGAAAGTGAAGCAAAATTAGAAAGGTCGGGGCAAACAGAGAAGCCAAAGAAAAAAACAGAGAACTGAGAAAAACAATTAGAGAGCAGCGAAGCAAAAATAAAGGAAAGATCGAGAATGCGAAATGAAAACGTGCAAATTATTAAGAAGCCAGAGATAATTATGAAGAAGATGAGATGGGGACGGGAGTGATAAATTGAGAATTCGGAGAGAAAAGAGACGGGAATAGTACGGAGATTGACGGGGAATTAAAGCTGAGAAAAAAGGGAGCAGTAACAGAAAAAATAGAGGTGAGATGGAAAAAGAGAGTAATTGATACACGGCTAGAATAAAAGAAAGAAAGACGGCGTAGGCGAGAAAGAAAAAGAGGGGGAAATGGGAAGAGAGCAAGATAGTGAATAGGAGAAAGGCAATGAATGAAAAACCTGCGGAAACAGGCGAGATTGTAAGAGTAACAAGCCCGAGAGATGTAAGTGTAAGAAATAACAAGCAAACAATGTCGGGAAAGATGACGAGGCCGCAAATAAAGTGGAGTTGATAACAAGGGAAAAAATACACAACTTTGCCTAACTCCAGCCTTCGTGAATTTCGGGGGGAAACCCCCATTAAAGACACATTGAATAGGACACAAAGAGAAATAATTATTCCCTTGCATTCCCATTTGCCTCCCGTTGCTTCCCCATTGTAAATAGCAGGACAAAAGCCAACAAATGTCCTCCTCCACGGCCACCTTTTCCTTGTTTACCAACTTTCACGTTTAATTTCCCTCTTCCGCTCCCGGAGTGAGAATCTTTACACAAGAACGTTCATTAAATAAAATTCTCATTTGGGCTCTCCCTTGACGCATAACGCGGGGAAAATAAGGGATGAAAGAAGTTGTGAAATGCAAAATAAAGAGGGGAAAATGGGAAACATCTGCCATTCAATTCCGCAGCATATTCCTTCCAAGTGTGTCACTGTAAGGCGACGGAAAAATCTCACATTTCCCTCTCACATGTAAAAAGTCAGTAATAATTTGCTCTTCCGAGGAATTTATTTGCTGGAGCGAAAAAAAAAACGGGGTGACGCTTATTGGGAGACAAAATCCGGGAATATATGAAGACCCATGGCAAAATGTGGATTCATTCAGTCAATCGCCTTTTGCCTTCAAGGGAATTTCTCCATTTCGAATTTTTCCTGTCGCCTTTTGCGAGTCCCAACAACGTTCCTTTCCAGCTCTTTTTTTTTTGTTTCGTCCTGAAACCCACATTTTTCTAAGCAACACGCGCTTTTTCAATCATTGTCAACTACACACATTCTTCGTGGTGATTAAAAAAAAAAGTTACATAACCACCGCAACATTTTTATTTGCTCACGTCCCTTGTTTACTTTCCGGTCCTTACACTCACGAGATTGACGAGCGTGACTTGGAAAAATGTTTTTATTACGTACTTTTAGACCCATATTACATATATGTGTGTACGTCAACGTCTACTATAGATGAGAGTCTGTGTAGATTTTGATAAAATAAAGTCTGGTTTTGGATAGCATTTGATTGCGAAGTTAACCAAAGAGGCTTCAATCCAATTCGTTTGTAAATATAGATATAGGTGACTGGAAACTTTTAAATGCCCAAGTCTAACTTACCAAAAACTTTGGGCACAAAAACATTTGTGCACAAAACCTTGGCTATGTTCTGTCCAAAATACAGAGTCTATAGGCTGTCGTAGGAGGTTACGGATCTATATCAGTGATGTGAACATGTTTATTATGTGCACAAAAGTGTGGCACTGACAGAAAAATTCCGCCCAAAAAAACCTTGTTCACAAAAATAAATCCCAGGGAAAAATACAAGGCAATCTCGATTGGTTTTTAGTAAGAAAAAATACAAAAAGTAACAGTTGGTTTGTTGTAAGAAAAATATAATCAAATCTCGATTGGTTTTTAGTTACAAGAAATATTAAGAAATACAAGAAAATATAAGTAGCTTTTTAGTAAGAAATAAAATAAAATCTCGAATGGTTTTTAGTCACAAGAAATATTAAGAAATACATACAAGAAAATCTCAGTAGGTTTTTAGTAAGCAATAATGCCAATGAAAGCAAAATGGAGCATTGGAAATTTAGGGGAAACGAATGGGAAAGATTCAATTCGAAGGAAATGTGCCAAGGATATGTTTAACCTTGCTCAAACAAACAGCAGAGAAGGGCACGGATTTTCACAGTCAATTAGCAATGAATGTCAAGTTCACCGGGTGTAATTTGATGCTGAAAAGCACACAAATGCCGCATTGTAGAGGGGTGTTTGATCTGGCTTAATTGAAATGGACATATGTCACCGGAGATTTCTGGATTTTCCGAAATTCCGCAATGAGATTATGCCCTCATTCAAGATCAATACCCAGCAGCCTGATTTCCTTCTCTTTCCTTCCTTTTGTTCCCCTCCTTTGTAACCCTTTCGGTTATTCCCGGAAGATATTATTTGAAGAATCTGTCATGACACCACTTTCAGCTAATCTGGCCTTGGGGAAATCCGTGTTTATTTTCCCCCAAATCCATTTTATTCCGTTAAGAGGAAGAAATCCGATCGATAATTACTTTTTGGGAATTCAATCCTTCTTCATCAAATCTCGTTTGGATCATTTGCAGGAGGTCGGTGACTTATTTCCAAGGGAGAAAAAACAATCCCATGAGAAGTCCGTGGAAACACAAGGCAAAAGTCACGACTGAGATTGTGACAGAAGCCGCAATTTGCAGGAGCAACGAGTAAACCGCAGGACACGTGTGC
Organism: Disparrhopalites patrizii; assembly: GCA_034698585.1. Classification (NCBI taxonomy): domain Eukaryota; kingdom Metazoa; phylum Arthropoda; class Collembola; order Symphypleona; family Sminthuridae; genus Disparrhopalites; species Disparrhopalites patrizii. The sequence goes on from JAQGBT010008067.1 coordinate 4,719, forward strand.
CTTTGTGTGTCTCGCCACGAAATCCCCGAATTTTTTTTGGGCTTCAAGTCTGATTGCGAACAAGATTGCATGTAGCCCTCGCATGTGATTTGAACTTGGAAGCAACAAAAGTGAGATTTCTCCTTGTCCAGAGAAAGTCTGGATACAGTTGTTACAAAAAAGTTTGACTTTGTTTTACGACTTTCTCTTTCATATTTTCCCATTTTTCCTCAAAAAGTTCCTTTTCCCAGCTTTACTTTTTACTTACGAAACCACAAGACATTTTTTACATCCATTTTTTGTTATGACTCTTTTTCCAAAAGTATTGCCGATTTATCTGCAGCAGGGATTAGGGCGAGATTCTCGCCCTAATGAGAATGTGATTGGTGAGACTTTCATGGTCTACTTTTCCATATGCACATATATCTTTCACCGAGCTAAATCAATAGGAAATGAATAAACACTTATGCATACAAATAAAACTCCCGTCGAAACAACTTTCTCTTTGGCCTCGTAAAAGCTTTTTTTATTCATTTTTATGCTTGGGTGAAAGGAGAAAATTGCTTTATTGCTCCCTACAAATCCGATTATTTGCTAGGTATCCAAATCTATTTTGGTGAGCGTTCTGGAGCTTTTATTTACTTTTATATATATATGGTCACTAATGAATTTTAAAGGGATTACGTATTATATATGCATGTACATGAGCTAAAAATAATTTTGTCACGACATTCTCTGACGTCAATTCTACACTCAATTGCATTCACATGGATTTGGTAAATTTTGATGTCTTTCTACCGGGTACTTACAATAATTACAATTACTATGGGGGATTACACGATATTGAGTACGTTTCCTACGGAAAATTTTTTAAAAGCAATTCTGGAAGCATGTGCAGATTTTCTCTCTTGCTGTTTCTATTTTTAAAATGCCTGTGCAATGTTTAATATTTAATAATTTTTACAGTTTCGTCCTGTGCAGCTAGACAAGCAAATGTACATATTTGCATGTGTTATACTGAGTACATTAGCATTATTAAAAAAAAGTTTTTTTTCCTGTAAGATCCTGACCTTCTATCAAAGACGTCATTTCACCTGTCATCGTCACTACCAGCTATAAAATTTATTATTACTAACTTTCATTGGGGTAGAACGTGTATTTCCATTGCTGAAATCACGAAAATTGGGTTGGTTGTTTGTACTGAAATAGGATTTCTCACTACAATCAAATTCCACTTAGGGAATTGCATCGGCAATCCTGACATTTCGAACAGGTGAAGGGACTCTTGGTACGAATTTTACAACTTGCATATTTTTGTCGACATCCTTTTGGGGCAATGCGACCACATCCAGTCCCTCCTTTTTCTCTTCAGTCTTTCGCTCTTTCTCTATTGCCTTGCTTTCGTCTCCGTGGAGCTCGTATTTGGCCCTTTCCGGCACGTTCAACAATGGTGAAGGACTTTCGCCCTTTTTATGCTCCACTTCCGCTACCTTTTTGTCCTCCTTCAGACCTGCCTCTTGGACTTTGGGTTCATTAGAAACGGGGCTTCCGAGAGAAATTCGGTGGGTCCGGGTCAGAATTCTCATTGGTGATACGTTGACCTTCCCAAACGTGTCATGGTCCCTATGAGCGTCGTGTCCGATGGTCTTCATTATTGGCCGGTTTTGACCCAAAGTGTCAGGGATATCCTTTTTATTGTGTTCAGCTAGTCGCTTATCGGACTTTTCCTTTATAGTATGTTCAGGTCGCCCAAAATTGTCGAACTTTGCAAATATATCGGGATCTCTTTCATACTTGTCGGGCTTTTCCTTTGCCCTGTGTTCTTCTTGACCCTTGCCGAGATTTTCCTTTTTACTAGGTTCCGTTTGCCCCAAAATCTTCATTACGGGCTGTTTTTCTCCAAAGATGTCACGCCCTCCAGATGCAGTAGGATTTTTATTGTCCACAGCGCTCATTGCTGGCAGGTCATCTCGCAATGCCCGAAGAGCTTTATCTGCGATCATCTTCGCATGATTCTTAGCGAATTGTTGTAATTCGTAAAAGCCTTTACCTACTATGTTGCTTAGGTCAATAACTCTTTCTGTAGACTGCCCATGCACACCTCCAACGGCCTTGATTGTTGCCAGGATTTTGTCCAATGCCCCCAGATCTCCCTTGAGGAACTCGGCATTTGACTTCAGCTTATTTCCTTCTGCCCAGATTTCTTCCGTTAGACCTGAAACTTCCTTTGCACCAAACGCGTGCTCATTTCCAAGGAGATGATTATCTTCCATGACTTTATCCGCTGTGTTTGAATTATATCTATCCTCCATTTTTATGTGCTCACGGTTCTTCCTGATGGATTCGAGGTCAACTGGCGGCCTCCTTCCCAACTTATTCAATCTTGACTGGATTTCGTCCAAGACGCTAGAACCTGTCCTTGAAGCAGACATTTGTGCATCTTTGATGACATCCAAGGCATCGATGAAGAATGGGTCTTCATCTGACTCATTTGGCTCATTTTCCGTTTGTTGACCTTCCAACTTGATTTGACCTTTCATTGGGGAATGACGATGATGTCCCGTCCTCATTTTTGAACTTCTTTCTCCCATATTCTCCCTTATTTTCACTCCAGACTCGGATTTCTCGAGGATTTCTGGGAAAATCGGAGCATGATGATCCCGGATATTCGTGGGAAGAGAGGTTCTCCTTCTGTAAGGCCGTTGCCGGGACCCTTTCCCGTATCGGGGCAATCGGCTTGGACCAAGCAATATCTTATTGTCATCATCGGCCTCTTGCCTTTCTCCTGATCTGGATGCAACATTCAATGATTGCCTTGGGGAATATTGGGCTACATTTAGAATTCCGAGGCTTAACAAGTCTCTCTCTGGGAATTTGTCCTCCCTCCCTTTGTCCAGACGAGAATGGAGGCTGTAAGTGGATCTTGCGTCCCGACTCCGAGACGGCTGGCAAGGTGCTCCCGTCTCACAAATCTTCCTAAAAATAACGTTCTTACGTGAGTTCAGCATCATGTTATACCCGTGAGATTCAATGAGTCTCCCAAGCCGGTTCTTTTCCACCTCATTCAGATCTCCATGCTCGATATCGATGACCTAAAAATTAAACATTACATAACTGTAATATGCACATTTTATTAATAGAAAATAAAAAAAGAGGAGGGATTTTATGGAGACGAAAAACATACATCGACCACGTGTTCCGGCTGATAGAGAAGAGGCCTGATAATTTCCCATGGACTTTCCGAATTTCCAAGGCTGAGGAAGTCGATGCGGGTCTTGTTGAGGGCAGATAAGAAGGAGATGATGTTGAAGCAATGTGTTTTCCCAATCCGTTGCTACAAAGAATAACAATGAGGGGAAAAGTGTATCGTGTCATTCGCATGATTTAAGGATAGAATTAATGCATGTGATGCCCTTAGCACTATGGATGTTTTTGTGTTTGTTTTTTTTGGAATTAAATAGATGGGAAAAAATATAAAAAATTACCACGGAGGGATGTGGGGAGAGACAGCCGTTGCTAAGCCAAGCATTGGGGAAGAAGTTCGTGAGTTGCACTAATTTTTTGGGATCCTGTTCGAACACCAAACCTTCCCAATCCTTCTTATCCAGAAGGGAGCCAAATGGGAGAGATTTCAACGAGGGATTGTACTCCACAAAAAATCCGGAATTCTGTGATTATAATACCAGAATCTTTGATGTCGTGTTTGCAGGAAGACGATAAAATGCATAAAATCAAATATTTTTGCAATTACAAAAAAGAAATCGAAAATGACTGACTTTATTTTGAAAGAGAAGTGCCAACAATCGTTTCCTCCAAGCATCTTCCCCATCCGACACGGTTTCCATTGGAATCGGAATATTCTTCCCGGGATCCAACGAGGCAAACAAAGGAATTGCTTCTATTTCGATGGTGAATTCCACGCTTTCCCTCTTCCGCATGGGCTTTGGGGTGATCAAATGGTAGCATTTGATGAAATCCAGTATGGCCTGGTCCTTGGGCGATTCCATCCTCTCGATGCGAGCTAAATCTTTTCAAACAATCAAAAAGCGTTTATCAGGGATGAGGACTGATCATGCATAATAAGGCATCAAAATCCTCCACTTTACACCATAATATGAAAATATCCTTCTGAAAGGGTGGCATTTTGCATTATAGGCCATTTGCCATTTATTTTTACGAACTGGTCTTATCTTTGCAGAACTCCCGTATTGTCATAGTCTTTGAAGAGCCATTTTCCTTCCCCGGCAAGCTGTCCTCAGTTGCCATGTACAAATTCGTGGGTTGCCGACGGCTGATGCCATCCGTGAGCGTGGGATTGATCACGTAGAACACCACGATGGCCATGGCGAAGAGGACGGAGGGGACGATCCATTTCATGTAGAAGATGATGAAGCGGGGCTTGTCCGGGTCACGGAAGGGCAGCACTCCCTTCTTTATTTGTCCCATTTTCCCCTCACTCTATTTCCCAGAGTATTTGTTATATGGCTTTCACGTTACAAAATGAAATGACAAACCAGTGACACAGCTTTTGTTGTCCGTTAATACAGATGATGTCTGTAAATTACAAAATTAATTATATCTAGCACTTTTTTTCACTTTGTCGTATGGCGGATGGGGAACGCTCATCTCATGTCATGTACCAGTTGTAATAAAAAATTTATTTATGTTTATTTTATATGCGTCAATGTCAAATGTCAACACCAATCTCAGCTCACTCAGCTGTAACTTTCGCTGTTCGAGCCGCTGCTGTCAGCTGTACATATTAGTACAAAGGTAGTAGGACAGTAGGAGTAGGTGCTTTTTATTTGCATTGATTTTGTCCATTATTAAATCCTCATCGCCAGGGCCACAAATACTACACAATTATTAATATCCCCAGTCCGTTGTCCGTAGTTTCCGTAGCTGTAGCTAATATCCAAAAACTGTGTATTGTACATATAATATCTAAATTTTGTTTAATATGAAAATTCGAATGCAAAAATCATGAGCAGTCGTTCAATATGCAGCTTTAAACCTTAACTTTGGCATGGCAGCATTATTGCATATTCAATTGCAGTTAACCGTTGACTTGTTCACACTTGACACTTGTTGACAGGCAAGCGGTCTTTATGTGATTGATTTGAGTGCAATACGATTAAGCTGAAAATTTTATACTATGCAATAATCAATAATGCAGTGTATCATTCTGAATGATCAAACTAGAAAACAAAATTGACAATGACAAGGAGCGGAATTGCGGAACACAGGAATGCATTACTATGACAAATAAATTACCTGCAATAGTAAAAGGATTTACCTTCGCTTTCTTCATGCATTATTTTCTCGTTTCTTACGAATTATTATTCCCGGTACTTTTTAGTCTAGCCGATTCGTGGCAAGTAGAATACGCCATGAGCAAAATTGGTAACTCGTACTCAAGAAAGTTGGAGAAATCCGTCAAAAGTTGACCTGCTGAACCTAGTGCTGGGCATGGTCTGGTCTGGTCCGAAAATTCTTGGAATGGTCTGGTCCAACAGTTCGGACCAGACCAATGG
>JAQGBT010008068.1:0-10229 GCA_034698585.1 Disparrhopalites patrizii
TCCGATATAGCAGCGTTTGGATCCCCCCGGAGGGATTCTCCTCGAAAGAATGCCTCCGGTTTTATTCTTATGTATATTTACAGGGGGTATTTTTGGGGATTCAATCACGGAGTATTCTTTCAACGAGCATACTGGAGAACTCTCCAGTATCCTTTCCACAGTAACTGTATCCTCCCAGAAGAATATGGGAATGATTCTCTCAGAAGAATCGCTTCGCGGGGGATACTTTCATGTACGATATAGCAGCGTTTGGATCCCTCCTCGTTCCTCCACGTCCATCATGATCGTCCGCCTTGTCCTCCCGTTCTACGCGGGTAACCATACATATACAGTCGACTCTCGCTATAACAACCCTGAAGGGAAGGGCAAACATGATTGTTATATTGAAAAGTTGTTATATAGAACATATAATATTTATGTACCCTAAATACACGAAGGGCTGAAAAATAAAGTTGTTGTATAGAGAAAAAGTTGTTATAAGGAGAGTTGTTATAGAGAAAGTCCACTATATTCGGTCTGTAATTACTTCGAGTAATTTTTTTTTATAACTATAAATGTTTACCACAATTGAAGATGGTCACAATTACCTGCAAATGGTCACATTTGTGAACTGTATAGTATGTTTAAAAAATCATAATATGAAATCGGTGACGAGACATTTAATAAATAATTTTTTGGTTATAGCTTAACATGATATACAAATTAGAATCCCTTCTTCGAAATTCCTTTTTACTTAAACCACAATGGAAGAAAAAAATTGCAAAAAACGTTGCAAAAAAGTGGCCACAATATTAAGCGTTACCCTTATACTTACTACTACTACATACTTACCCTTGGCATACCACCTAAAAAGGTGGTTGAGATGACATCGGAGCAGATTCGTATTGGAAGTCATGGTGCGATGTCCCACTGCGCAGATGATGGCAGTGTCGATGCAAGCCATGAAATTCAGATTTTCGTCCACGTTGGTATTGGCCTCAGTGAGATAAACAACGTATTTGAGGGAAAGGTACAAAGTAAATATGGAATACAACTGTAAATTCAACCTGCACTGCCAATGCTTCCACGTATTAGGATCATTCTCAATTCTGAAAATCGTTCAATTCACCCGGAATGGGACTATCCCGAATTTAGCGATCCAGACAAATATTTTCAGCGCCAAAATCAATGTCATGCGGGTGTTGATGGGAATTAGGTCCCCGAAGTTTTGGAAGAGGTTCGTGGGCGCATCTATTATAACCATGACGAAATATAGCGATAAAGTTTAAGAGCAGGACTGCAGAAACAGGAGAATTCAATCATTTTGTGTTCACAAAGGAGATTGGCAGGCGGAAAATAGGACCGCTCAATGCCCATACGGGTCCCCGGGTGACATTCAAGTGAATGTTGTTAAATCGAAGGCCGTGCATCATCACACAATTGAGTTTTGATACGGACGAATCCGTGTAAATATTATATGTATATCACAAAACCCGCCCGAGATTATTTCAATGCTAAAATCTTCCTCTATAACGGTCATTTTATAACGGTTTTTTCGTTACACCGGGGAAGCTCTGAATTCCCGACCAATAAATGACTTTTGTTATAACTGCTTTAGGCCACGCCCTCACACGCTATACCGGTTTTTTCAAATTTCTGAATCCCCGCCATAAATTCATTTTTGCTATAACGGATTTTGGACCACGCCCTCACACGCTATAACGGTTTTTCTGTCATTTCGAATCCCCCCTCTTTAAAACCGTTTTTTAACGGTTTTCTTTATACCGGTTATTCGTTATAACGGTTTTTCAGGCTGCTTTTTGCTAAACCGTTATAAAGAGAATTGACTGTATATGAACGAAGTACATAAAAGAATTGATTTAAAAGCACTAAAGCCAACTGACACTCACACGTACGTGTGCCACTTCCGTCAGCTGTACCGTCCCAAAGCCTTTGAACAAAAATGAAGAAAAAATAAGTTTAATTAGTAAAAGTATACCCCGCGTCATATCCGTTACCCGTTGTTTCCTCTACTGAAAAGACCGCAAAAACACTTGTTTGTCGAAATGAATTTCCGATGCACGATCACACGATACATACTATTCATCTCATACACATAATTACAGCAACGAATGTTGATAACAATGAGAGCAATGATACGGCATTGTTGCAGGAGACAACAAACATTCATTTTATTATACAGAATTTTATTGCAAATCTAGAGACAAAAATTCATTCCGATCCGAGCCAGTTTGACCAAGTTAACGCGGTTTTTTCGCCTTATTGGCAGCCACTTTTGGCGCATGTTCTGCACAACACCAGCGCAGGAGATTTTTCAGTGACGAAATTGTGAAGAAAATGTACTAGCCAGTTACGTGCTGATGCTGAATATAAATGCCTAACATGTTTTACAACACATTTAGTTACTACAAACTAATTAGTCTCATCAGGATTGAAACCAGCCTTTCAATGGTTTCTACATGTCACACAGTCACACGAGAGAGCACTTTTTAGTAATCGTAACAAGGTTAAAGCAAACAAAAATACACACACAAGGCACAAAAAAATACAGAAAAACTAAGCATAAAAGGTACAAAAAAAATTGTCAGTTACAAATTTGAGTGAGAAATGCTTTTATTATTACGTATTTCTAGAATTTAGTTCTCTATTACCAACAATATTTTTAATATTTACACTAACTCGGTGACATAAACATGATTATAATAAGTCTAAAGGAACGACAAAGACACAATGGACAGATTTTAAAAACCGACAGTGAACTCGCTAGAAAGAATTAAACTTATGACAAATAATTAACAGTTGTACAACGCAAACAGTAATTCCCTGCACATGTATACAAAACAGCATAAAACCCAGTTTCATAAACTAATAAACACCGTTCAAATGTTTCCTTCAAATGCTCTGCCCGGTATGACCTCTTGACCTTTTAAAAAGTAATTTCCACAGCTCCAAAGGTAAAGGAAGAAAAATCCAGTTCCGTGTCATCCGTGACCACAACCACTTGAGTCATTTTGCTGGAATTGTCCTCCCGTTCCGGCTGGACTTGTGGTTGTGGTTGAGGCTCCAACAATGGTGGAGCAGCATGACTCTTCAAATGATGTTTCAAGCTCCTAGCATGAGAGTAGCGTTTGGGACAAAAAGTACATCCAAACTGCTTGTCTTGATCCCCAAAATGAATGACATTATGAAGTTTGAGTCCTCTCTTGGTCCCAAATGTCTTGGAACAGACATCACAAGTAGCAGCATGAGTCTTCATGTGAGTCGCCAGGGACATTTCATCCGCAAAATGTTGTTGACACACCCGACATTGAAAGGAATAAATCACACATTGCATGATTTGGTTGTCCCCCGTATGGATCTGAATGGCCGGATTGATGGTGATGTGAACAGTCTCCTCGTGTTTCTTCAAATTCCTCAAATACGTGTAGGACTTACGACATCGATGGCATTTGAAGGGTCGAGCTCGGGAGGTCACCGGTCTTTCCGGGGGCTTTGACCCCGCTTCTCCAGTCATTCCAAGGGAACTCGTGACCCCAATGGATGATGATGTGGAAGGTCCATTCTCGGAGGAGTAGCCATTCCCGGGATTGTTGCTGTAATGGTGCGTTGAAGAGAGCATGTTTGAACGGTGAGTTTGTATGATGTGAAAGTGCAAATACTCCTGTAACGGAACAAAATCAAAATAAGAATCTGTTAGGTCAGCAGCACAAGTAAGTTAGATATTCTACATTAAATGCAACAGATTACTGATGTGAAAGTGCAGATACTCGTATAATGGAACAAAATCAAAACAAGAAGCTGCTAACTGTTAGGTCACCTACATATACACAAGTAATTTGTTAGATATTCTACTTTAATGCAACAGATTCATGATGTCAACGTGCAAATACTCCTTTAACGGAACAAATCAAAACAAGGTTCTGTTAAGTCACCTATAGACACAAGTAACTTGTTAGATATTTTACACTACCGCAACTGATTAATGATGTGAACGTGCAAATACTCGTAAAATGAAACAGAATCAAATCAAGAATCTGTTAGGTCACCTAATACGAAAGTAATTTGGTAGCTACTCTGCAACTCTGCATTAACGCAACATATTAATGATGTGAACGGGCAAATACTACTATAATGGAACAAAATCATAGCAAGAATCGGTTAGGTTAACTACACAAGTAATATTTTTGGTGTTCTACCTTAACTATATCTGATTCCTTATGGAAATGATGAAATGAAGAACACGAAAATCAATGTAACTGAATAAGGAATTAACATATCGGATTTGAGCGGTATTTTCACCTACTTTGGTAAAGAATTTTCTATCGCAGAAAGGACAAGGATGGGAACCATTTGATTTTACGGTGTTGGTAGGGCTGCGACTCTCCGCATCACTCGAAGTTTCACTGGGCATTACTTCATCACATTTTAGGATGATCATGTTATTGCCAAGGACATTTTGATTCTTGATGTTGCCATCAATCCCCTCCAATGGTTGGTCACTTCTGCTCTCACAAACCATGGTCGTCGTTGTTTGACTCCGATTCGTGGTAGTCCCATTAGTCCCATAATTATAACCAATGATTTTGATTGGATGCATCACGGTATTTGTCGTCATTAGGGAATTACTCACTTTCTGTTTGTATTTCTCATCGTCAATGGGGACAGCAACGTATTTGGATTTGTCATAATTAAGGAGCATCTGAGTCGTTTCTTCGGAGTAGTAACTCTGTTTGATCTTGCTCTTCATCTTCTTTCTGATTTTACTCTCTTCAAACTTAGCCTCGGTCTCTTCTTTTAGAATCTCATCCAAAGGCGGATACTGGTAAGGTGGGACATGGGCATACTTGTCTGATTGGGTGTCCAACAATTTATCCAGTAACGGGGTCCTACTGGAACTTCCATCATTCCGGGTCAAGTCCTCCACAGATTTCTCCAGGATCTTCAAAGTCACTTCCTCCCCACCTTCCTTTTTACTGGCAATCAACACGGATTCTTGAGAGGTCAAATTTACCCTGGCCGTCTCCCCATCCTCTCTTTGACCTCTCGTCACTTGTGCCACATGGAGATTGAAAACCTCGTCGAAATTCATTCTGAAATATCCGGGAGACGTGACAAATTAAAAAGAAAGGTTTCACGGATTAGATTAGTAAACTGAAGAAATCAATGGTAACCCACGGATTCAAAAATATTACGAGTTTTTTGATTATAAGAGAAAACGAATGGAGGAGATTTTCTCGAAATGCAATCACTATAAATATAAAACCCGTAACTGACCTCTTTGATTCTCCTCCACGCCGGATGTGTCATGGTGGCATTGTTGTAATAAAAGTCCATCAAAATTCTCTCTTTTCCCCCATCATGACCTTCCCCGATGTTCATCATGGCTGAATGGAACAATGATGACCTTCAACTGGGTTGAGATCTTGATATTCTTCAATGTCTGCAAAGGCAAAGTATATATGGTTTAAGATATTCAAGGTCAATCAGGAGTCAAATCTAAGGAGTTCACGTGCTGCCTTCAACCTATCGTTTTGACTGGTTATTTCGGACTTTCAGTACATTCTTCGATACTATATCTTTTATACTGTGTTCACTGGTGAAAAACACTATTGAGGTCATGCACAAGGTCATGCATCGAATCTGATCGAATCGATGTTTAAAAATTTTTAATCACCATTGAACCATATAACTATCTGTTTTTGTATATACAGCCTTTGTCAATCCGAGTCGAACCCTTCAATGCTGACCTTTGACCTGTTGACGCACGAGTCTGACCTCATGCACTTTTGTCCTTGTCTCTCTGAATTGCCCGTAGGCTTGGGCTGTCCTAAAAAATTCTCAAAGACGTAAACCATTTCATGAAAATCACATGATCGAAAAAAAAACGGGACATATTGAATATTGATCCGAATCCGAGAGATGGCACACGCAATATTGTTTACGACTTTCAATTTCAATATTTTCTGTTGAACAGCAATTTAATGCAGGGTGCGATTTAAAAAAAATCAAAATTTCGTCCATCAATCTTTATTTTTCTATAACTCTCGTAAATAATACATAGCTAATTATTTCATTCACATTTCGGTCAACAAACACACGCACATCGAATATCCACATTGAATTGAAACCCGAAAAATTCATTAAATCGGAAGTCAACGTTGCATCGTCCCGATGCCTCGGGCGCAGTAGTGACTTTATTTTTTAACAATGCTAATAAAAGTCATATTATAAGGTCATATTAATGTTCATCGAGTCCACTACACGGTCCCTAAAAGGTTCTTCGTAATGGGGATTAAATTAAATGGCGACATAATCCCTGGTATGGCACTTCGGTAATCGGAAATCGAAATCCGAAGATTGGCTGGTGACCTCGTCTCATTTGCGATGAGCCCTCAGGACGATGGCGATGAAGGCGAGGATATGGAAAGTGCAATAAAGGGAAATGAGGCCAATGAAATCAAAAGGGACATGCCATTCCGCGAAGCTTCGGTTGGCCAGAACACCTTCTCCGTCCCGAATGCAAGGGATTTCTGGTGGTCCTTCACAGGCTAAAATGCCAACACAAATTACATTAAATTAAAAAAAAACTCAATTTCATTCTCACAGGAAATTATCTGAATAAATAGGACATTCATGAGGAATAAGGAAAAAATAAATGTACTGATATTAGTGATGCCCTTCCACTGGGTCACGGACATGGCCTCGTTGGCGTACAAGAACCACGAGAGGAATTTCGTCCACGATAAATATATCGGCATCGTCCTGTTTAGCAAGACAGAATTGAATTAAAGCCGCAGTTAAATTACACAATAAATTTATTTCGTCCTTGCATAAAGATCTTAACAATCATTCGGTTTTTGGGGTCAATTAGCTTATTTTCCCGTTTAAGGCCAAGCACTTGTTTTTTCGAGGAGCATAACAATTGAAAGAAAATTTTCTAGATTAAAATTAGGAAGGAACAAAAAAAATTTGACCTCACCCTATGTTGATAAAAAGTCCCCCTGTGATCATCAGAAGGTAGTCAAATGGGATGAGGCAGGTCACGGCCACGGAGACGCTTTCGAAGGCCGCCGAGAAAAAGCATCCTGCGATGAGGCCATCAAATTTAAATACGTCGTGTTATATTATTTAATAAATACTGATATTCACAACAATCGAAATTTTACCACAGGCTGCAGCACAATTAGCCGTTAGGAGGACGATCAAGCAAGTTGTGAAGAAAGCTTCCGCCGTCGCCCGAAGCCCTATTAACCAGTAGGCTATTGTGGCGAAGACCAGAGGTTCCACAATAAATCCTGGGACCTGTAAATATGCAGGAGTTGTAATTTTTTATTGAAATCTCATTCGGATTTTTCTTCAATACATCCATGAAATATCTACACTAATCTACAAACTATCCAACAAATTAAACTATTTAAAAATTGTTCAAGCTATATTCAAAAATTGTTCAAGCTATATTCAAAAGTTGTCAAATTGTCCAACCTATACAAAAATTGTCCAAACTATCCACAAAATGTCCAAATTATCTGAAAAAGGCTAAACTATTTTTTTTTAAATTCAAAACTACCCAAAAAATGTTAAAACTATCCAAAAATGACGAGGATTTAAAAAATTGTCCAAACCACCAAAAAAATCTACAAATTATCCTACAAATGTCTAAACTATTCAAAAATTGTCCAATCTATCCACAGAATGTCGAAATTATCCGAAACATTGTCCAAAATATTCGAAAAATGTCCAAATTATTCGAAAGCAGCCGAACTATTTTGGTCATTCAAATAATGTACAAGACAAGGCGAATTTTTCACAAAAGTACCCAAACTATCCAAACAAATGCCCAAACAAAGGCTTAGTTATTTTAAAAAATGTCCGAACAATCCAAAATTGCAGAGGAATTTAAAACCATGTTCAAACTACCTAGAAAATCTACAAACTATCCAACAAATGTCCAAACTATTAACAAATTGTCCAATCTATCCACAAAATGTCCAAATTGTCTGAAAAATTGTTCAAACTATCCACAAAATGTCCAAATTGTCTGAAAAATCGTTCAAACTATCCACAAAATGTCCAAATTGTCTGAAAAATCGTCCAAACTATCCACAAAATTTTTAAATTTGTCGAAAAATTGTCCAAACTATCCACAAAATGTCCAAATTATTCGAAAAAAGCCGTGCTATTTTTTAAAAAAATGCCCAAATCATCCAAACAATGTCCGAACAAGGGCTCTGTTATTTGCAAAATGTCCAAACAAAGGCTCAGTTTTATGCAGAAATGTCAAAAGCGTCGGATAATTGACCAAAAATAGTTCATAGTTACAGCAAAGAATCTGAACTGACCAGTGAAATAACTGTTGATATATAATAGGAGTCACACCGGTACAGCCCGGCTTTATTCTCCCGGAGGAAGAGCGGCAATTCATAGGGGAAAACATGTAGTACGCCGTACATGGCGGGAAACGTGTTTTCCGTGATGAACACAAACAAGGCGCCTTGAATATCCTGGATCCCCATTTGATTGATGGTGATCCCAAAGTAGCAGAGACCTAAAAGTAGGGCCATGACCTGCCCAAATTTCCCTTTTATTACCCAATTCTTCGACTTATCCATTTCTATAGGATTTTAAATTCATATTTTAAATCCTATTTTAAAGAAATCTTCCCAAAAAAATAAACGTAACTATACATTATGTATATAAATTCAACCCTGCGGAACTCACCACTTTTTGGATGGTACGGACTGTGTGAATCTTGGGATTTCGGTACGAATTAATAAAGGCCCGCCAAGTGAGCCAAAACGTCTGGTAGATCCACATGGGACGGCGCCTGCGCAAACAATTATTCTATACTAAAAAATCCCACCATTTTTCGTTATGTATTTGTAATTATTAGTCTGAATTTTTATTGGAACTCGCTCTTACACATGGAATCCGAGGAGTGTCTGATCGTCGAACTGAAAATAAAATAAAAATAAAGAAATACCTTCATTGAAACAAAATTTTAGAGCTATAAAAGAGGAGAGGATTTTGTGGATTTTAAATTTGATTAAAAACGCTAAAACAAAATTAAAAATGTAAAATTATAATTTAAATTAAATAAAATTTAATCATACCGAATCAGTAGAAGCCGAGGATCCCGAGTGAGTAAAGAAACCCACATTTTTCACCTCAGCCTGGACTTTTTCCTCCATTTCCTTAGCTTGGGGAGAGACGGAATAGCTGTCACAGACAGCCTTGATCTCCCTCCGACTGTCCTCCTCCTTCCCAGGGTACACAGCCAGGACTTTTATGTAATAATCCGCAGGATTGAAATGTTCTGGACAAACCAAGTTCAAGCTTTTAAGGAAGTCAATGGCTCCGGGCAAGGAGCCAAAATACGCTGTCCGGCCCTCAGCCAACAGTAGAAGTTGATCGAACATGGAGAAGATTTGCGAGGAGGGCTGGTGAATGGTACAAACAATGGTTTTCCCTTTCGAGGCCAAATTCTGCATCATGGCCACAATCTTCTGGGCGGAGTAGCTGTCCAAGCCGGTCGTGGGTTCGTCACACAAAAGAAGAGCTGGGTCCGTTAAAATCTGGGGAAATGTCAAAGTTCTCCATAATACATAATGCCAGAAACTATTCTCTTCAAAAATAGTCTAAAATGTGCGCATGCGCAGATGTTATTTCGAAGAAAAAAACCAACTTCGGAGGCGAAGGCCAACCGCTTTCTCTCTCCTCCAGAGAGGCCTTGCATTTGGCCGGGAATTCCGATGCGGGTGTGCTCACATTTTTTTAGGCCCAATTCCAGCAAGAGCTCCTCAACCCGCCTTTCCCTTTCCCAGTTGCTCAATCTCCGGTCTAATTTCATCCGTGCCTATAATATAATGATTACTTATATATTATTGTATGTATAAATAATTTTATGTAATGTTACGTTTTTTATTTAAAAGCTGAAAATTAGCCCCTTGAATGTTCCAATATTTAAAGGAAGCAAAAAAATATAAATAAAAAAATACACAGTGTGTTATCACAAGGGCAAACCAACAGCATAAAAACGTACCTAGAATCTATGCCATAATTCGTTTTAAAAATTGTGTGCTATTCTGAGTTAGTTTTAGACACTTTAGTAATAAAATTGTTATACAAAAATAAAGCATAAAAATCATTGTAAGCATACAGTCAATTCTCTCTATAACGGACCTCCTTATAACGGTTTTCGCACTATAACGGTGTTCACATACCCCCCCGAG
>JAQGBT010008069.1:0-10228 GCA_034698585.1 Disparrhopalites patrizii
CCCCCTCCGTAATAACCCGGATTCTTGACAACGACAAAGGAGAAAATGGCATCCGCCACTCCAGCCATCACTATGAGACCCACGAGGAAGATAAAAGTCTGCAAAATGTCCAAGAAATGTATCAAGATGTGTCCGAAACAGTATTTTATACAATTATGTACAAATTAACTGCATCAATTTAGCATCCGAATATTTGGTGTAAGAATAATTGGCATGAGAAAAATCTAATGTCTCAATTTATTTTTTAATTATAAATAATTTATTTAATTTATTTTTAATTTAATTAAAGTTAATGTCCGCGGAATGTTAAATTGTCCAACTTGAACGCCGATTGTGCAAATCAAATCAAGTGGTACAGACTATTTTGTCATTTTGTCATACATCTGTGCTGCTTGTTATGTGTATACTAACAAATGTTTGTATGTACATTGGATTACAATTTATATTCAATACTACATTTTCGCACAAAATGTCTCTGTTTATTGTTAATTTATAGTTATTTCAGTCAGCATAATTTTTAATTGTCTTGATATTTCAATATGAATCTGTACCACCATCCCATTGCGAAATTTTTGCATTTAGTATATACACATACACAAAGTCCTACTGGGAAACGTTTGTGGAGGGATTTAAATGAAATGCGGGAGGAATTTAAAATAATTGTGACATACCAATTTCATCTTTCCAGTTCTTCTACTCCAGCAAGCCACCAAACTGTCGAATTACGTCCGGGATGATTTAATTATCAAAAAATGTCTAAACAGCACTTAAATTAAATTATAATTAATTAAAATCAAATCAAATTAAATTTCCTCTGATTTTCAATTTTGAGTCTGCCTTGATTCTGATTCGAAAATGCTTTCAAAGCCAAGGTACTAAGTTTGACTGGACCAATTCTCCAGCAGTTTCTGGTCCTTTTATACCCCTTTTCAAATTGTTTTGGTATATATCTCCAGCATTTGCAAGGATATTTAGCGTAGAAATCTATATATTCATAATATATGCATGCATAAATAAAATTATGTAACAAAAATAGGTGAGAAGGCCCTATCTGCCACTTTCTCAAGTACTCTCCTATACCTCTATACATGGGATCCTGAGAATAAATTGAAATGTACTGGATGACATGGATTCTTTGCTCACAAAAAATGGGATGAATAATAAGTCAAACAGTGAATAGGAGATTAAAATCAGGATTTGACAAAAAGAGAGACATGAGACAAAAAATGAAAAGAAAAAAATCATGATGAGCATAAGAGGCTACCAAGTGGGAAGGCAAACACTAGAAGTAGTAGGAGGATCTCCTTTATTTACGTTTGTACCCATTTATGTATTTATACAGAGATATTAAAAGGCAGTAAATAAAGGACCCATTTTAATTTTTTTATCCCTTTACAATTACATTTTTGTTCAAGTGAGAATCATTGCCAGACGATTTCAAGTGTGGGGCATATTGAAACGTTCTTTTTTTTGGGGGCATTTGGTAATTATTAATGTGCAGCTCCCGCACTTTCCTCATTGTTCGTAATTTGGGCGATGATTTTTTTTTTGAATTATTTTTTACATCCCTTTTAATTCTTTTACAATGACAATTATATGTCCTTTTTGTGAGTGTGAAGGTGAAGGCCTTTTATTTACGTTTTTTTTGGGCTGTGCAAACACAGATATGTATGCATAGGCTTTAGTTCCATCGGACGTTTTAACACTCGCAGATCGTGAATTCATTTGATCTCATCTCTGTACATTTCCAGCATTGTTCCTCTCTTTCGTTCTTACGCAATAGAGAAACGATTTTATACATTTCTGTTTTTGTATTCCATGCAGATTGGATATATCCGCTAGTTTTTTAAGCTTTTGTCCGGTGCTTCTGCCGGTAGCGGTAGGGATGCTGACTGGGCTATATTGAGAAGGAATTAAATTATACAATTAAATTATACAATAATATAATTGGGTTGTATGTAACTTTTCACCAGGAATTCGATTCAATTTCAGGGAATTATTTTAATTGAAAAAAAACGATATATCGCTTAAGAATACGTAATCATCCTCGTTCCGTCTCGTCTATATTTTTTTCGGAATATATAGAAGGTATACCAATTAGGAGCTGACATGCTGACATATATGTATACACCACAGGCTGGTGCAACAATGTAAAAAAAATTGCAACAAAGACTTCAGATTTTCTTTTGACTAAAAACTCAGCCTCTTAGTTTAAAAAATGCCTTCAAATGAAATGACTTGTAAATATGAAAATAATTGTCAAGAATTTTCCTCCTTTGCTTCGTCTTATGGCTTGGCCACAAATAAAAACAAGATATATATACATATGCATGTATTTCTTGTTGGGCGTCTTTATTGCGGATCTACTCAAAAAGGTCCCATTCCGATCCGATAAGAATTAGTCCAGTTATGGTTGCATTTCCGCACCAAAGTTACAAACTCGGAAATATGAACTGTTTTCTTAACGTTGTGCAAAAGATTTTATATAGCATAAATACGCTAATAATTGGATCCGTATTATTAGGATGTTTTGACTAGATTTGAAATAAAATTCGACGTATATTACATTTTGTATTTCATTTTCAATACTATAAAAATAAAATTGATGGCAGTGACATCATTTTCCGACTCTGTCACGACGCCTTTGCATCTAAGAGTACGCACACTTAACCGAAAATAATCATGGAGTGTAGGATTATAATACATTATTAATAATATGTAAAGGCTAATTTGTGTGATTATGAATAATGAGGAATATTTGGTTAAAGGGATTATTGACGCAATGATTATTGGAGAGTAAAAGGTGTAAAAAATTGAGCTTTAAAGAGCCAGTCTGAGACTGGCTCTTGGATTGAGATAAAAGTCTAATAAATACAAAATTCCCTACAAAAACCCTTTACTTGTTGTAAAGCATTTTCATACTGCTTTGGATTTAAGGCATATAAAGAACGAATTCCTCACAAGAGCATTGACATGCATTCTACGTAGCATTTTGTAGCCGATCTAGCACAAAACGTTTTTGAATACCATCAAAATTGAGCTGTGGAAATTTTCCAACGCCAAGTGCAAAGATGATTTAATTGTATTAAATTACAGACGATTAAATTGTATTAAATTAAAGATGATTAAATTGTATTAACCCTACGCCAAATGACATTGAAGATGTGTGTGAGCAATTTAGGCTGGTCAGTGCGTGCAGCCGGGGAAATCCCGTGTATGAAGTATTTATATAAAATAAATCTATATTTCTGCTTTCACCCATGTATTTATTGTCCATTTGGCATTCGCTTTTCTTATAGGAAATGTATTTGTAAATAATCTTGTAATAAATTAAATTATATCACCGGGTACGTGAGGACGTTATCAGACAAATGGTCTCTGTGCATATCTTTCACCTTTCTGTGTTACATAAAGATGACTGGAAGGATGAAAATGCTTCTAGATAATATAAATAATATAGATTGTAATATATTTATAGAGATGAGAATTAGCTGGTCCCGAAATTTTATTATCATTATATTATCATGTTGCTACCCATCACACCCGTTGATGATTACAATTGGACGGCAATTCCCTCCCAAACCAAACGATTAAATTATTTCATCTCATCTTATCTCAATTGCCTGCATTCATTGTTTGTAAAATTTGTATGGAGTTGGTCGTTGCTCAGTTTTATTCAGCTTGAATCGTAATTTTGTGCGCTAAAATCTTGTGTTAAAAAAATGAGCCATAGTTCGTACAAATTAAAGCACAAGGGAATTTTCATTGCAAAATTCATTATAAAATAAATAATCACCACTTCACAAAAATAATGCATCAATTCTTAGATATTTCATTAGAAATTTCACCAAACTTGGAAACAGATTTTGCATCAAGTCGCAATGAAAAATTATTTTTACCGTTAGAAAATAGAAAATGATTGAAAGTGACCAGGAAAATTGTATATCGGAATAAAAAAATAGGTGTGAAAATATATTGTTATTCTCGCGAAATACATGAAATGCTGGTACCGTACTGGTGAAGTATTTTTTTTTTCAAATTTTTGTTCCATTCTTTTCGTCGGTTTCGTTCGACACCAAAAAATTTGAAGCAGCAACGTCCATAGCAATGTTGCAAAATGTTTTACGTAAATTTTGGAACAAATTTCTCGTCCCTCGTTTAAATCGAAGAGGTTTTGCAGTCAATTCAGTGGAGTCTCTCTATAGCAAGTCTCTTTATAACAACATTTCTCTGTAACAACATTATTTTTCCAGCCCTTCGTCCATGTAAGGTGCATATATAATGTTCTATATAACAACTTTTCCCTGTAACAATATTTTTCGCCCTTCCCTTCAGAGTTGCTATATAGACTCCACTGTACAGTGATAACTGTGAATATTAAAATTGGTGCATAAATTGACAAATTTTGACCCGATTATTATTGCACATTGCTTTTTTGATCTTTAATAAAATTCCGTAATACAGTCGACTCTCTCTATAACAGTTCTCTGTATAATAGTACTCTCGTTGTAACAGCAGCAAAAAATGCTCTCCTCAAAAACTTTCTCCATTTGTTAGCATAGAAATGTCTGTTCTCTATAACAGTTTTTTGCTATAACAAGCGAAATTTGATGCTTTATATGGTGCTGTTATAGCGAGAGTCGACCGTAAATGCAATTTGGCCTTTATGATTCCCATTTTAGCGATAAAATATAATTAGCACTTACCTGTACGATGGAGTCTCTATATAACAACTCCAAAGGGAAGGGCGAAAAATATTGTTACAGGGAAAAGTTGTTATGTATATAGAATATTATAGATATACTATTAGTAGGCCCATAATAATTTTGCTACAGAGAAATGTTGTTATAAAGAGACTTGTTATGTATAGAGAGACTTGACTGTAATTATAAAATAAATAAAAAAAACGGAAATTGTACCTGTAATTACCCCACGCATTGAAATGAACGCCATTCAATGAATTCCTTATACACGTGTTAGCATTCGAATACATAGTCGAAAGGTTAAGGGGTAATTTTTTCACACAATAACGAATGTATACATTCTATTGTCATTAATT
This sequence comes from Disparrhopalites patrizii, assembly GCA_034698585.1. NCBI lineage: Eukaryota > Metazoa > Arthropoda > Collembola > Symphypleona > Sminthuridae > Disparrhopalites > Disparrhopalites patrizii. The sequence continues at coordinate 5,060 of JAQGBT010008069.1, forward strand.
GTTTAAATTCCAGAGGTTTAACATTGTTCTTTAATCCCAGTGCAATCCAAAGACAAAAAAACTACATTCATTCCTACACAAAAAAATGTTTCATATATTCATCCCCATCAAAGGATTCTTCCATGGAAAAGGGAAATTTCGCAGTAAATTGAGACGTTGTAATATGACAATATTTCATGAATAATGGAAGCTAAAGGATTCCGTAGAATCCATACGTAATATACATATTTGGATGAGGGAAAAATGGTGAGAAGCCTTCAGGAAGAAACAATAAACAATAAAGGCTTGTCTCTCCCCATTTAACCTTGATCTTGATTTTTCTGCACGGAAGTTTTTCCTCCCTCGTGTCGCACCAAAAATGACGTTTCCTCCCATTTGTAATCATAGGAAATCCAACATCAATAAACGCGCGTGAAACACGTGGATGCACATACGTTTAGGCAAAATGCTACTACCGGTTTTTTTTTTCATACTGGAGAAACTTGTTGATAAAAAATGAACTTAAGCGCAGTAACGCTTTGGGAGGATTTTTGCCATATTTATTCCCTTTTTTTTGGTTGTTTTCTGCATTTCCTTTTGTTATGCACGTATGAAGGGTTTTTTTTTTGGTGACTGCAATCTATTTTTCTAGCTATTAATTGAATAAAAAAATATAGATGGGAAGGTACACAGAAAAAATTTGACGGAGGTATAAATATAAAAGTCAATGTCTTTTCATCTTCAACGGCTTATTTGATTCTTGGCCTAAATACCATCTGATTGCTTCAGTTTATCATTCGTTGTTTTTTTTTTTGCTATTTTTCTGCTGGATTTGTATTGATTTTTTGGAGCAAAAGATTTTTTGGAGATAAAATGTGGAAATTATTCATTTACATCCTTTTTATAGTGTTTCCCTCCTTCAAATGTGGATTGATCAACTCGCTGCCGGCCGAAGGAGAAATTTCAAGCTTACTCCTTTCCGAGCCTTCGAAACGGAGCATGACGGGTATATAATTATAACTATTGACATACACATTACACACAATATACATTTTTTATTGACAATGTTCATTTTTTTGTGCCTGGTAGAAATCACAAATTTAATTCTAAATTAGTCCAACAGTTTAAAAATAAAAACATTGCTTTTATAGCTGAAATTTAAAAATCTAAAAATTATACTTGAAAACTAAACTGAAACGAAACGTTGGGGAAAAATTTATATTAATTTTCGAGTGAAAATTTACCCTATACAAAATTATATTGGAAATATTAGTATAACAAAATGAATGTTCGAAACAAAATTTGCAGTGATTCATGCCTGTGATTCGGAATTCGCTATTGATCATGGAGATGTGTTGAGCATTGAAAGTCCCAATTTTGGAACGGATAGAGCGTACCCGGAGAATTATTCCTGTCGTTGGACATTTCGGGTTATCATTTTGCCATTTTTTATATTTAGTTTTCCTATATATTCAAATGATTTAAAAACATTTAAGTTGAATAGCTCAAATAATGTATTAAATTAAACATTAAGCTCAAAAAATTAAGCTCAAATGATTTACAAAATGTGTTAGCCAGATATTTTTGATTGAATTCATTTTTGATTTTTTATGTCATAAATCAATATTCTGAATTTTTGGAAGGTTTTAATTGGCCTCATTTGAGTTGCTGTTGTTGAAGTCTAAAATTGTAAACTGTAAAATCTAAATTATGAATCAGAATGAAATCCTAATAGAAATTTCTGGTTTGAAATTATTTCCTGTCTCCACAGGGCACTTGCAAGATGACATTGACCTGCCCCCGCTTCTGGCTGAGTGACCTCAGCTGCTACGACAAATTGGAGGTCTCTACCAATGCCTATTCTGATGGGTAGGTGACGGATCCAAATTAAAAAAAAAAAACAAGAAACTCCCCGAAAATTTGGTATATTTAACGCAACACTATAGAATTTTATTTTGTCTTCTTCCTTGTTTATATCACAATATGTAAAGAGCAAATCGGTTTTGCGGTCATCGAAGCCCCACCAACGTCACCGCCCAAAATTACATGTCCATTCAATTCTCCACAGACAGGGTGAAGAATTTGCCCGGGAGTGGATTTCAGTGCGAAATTTCTTGTGAAAATGAAGGTATATAGTGCATATTATTTTTACCTTCACTATATATAGTATATATTAAAATCTATATTTATTTATGTATACTAAAATTCCATGATTTAAAATGTCGCTGACCTCATTTTATTTTGTAGATCAAATTTCGTTCGCGCCAAGCAATCCGAAACTCTATGCGGCGTTGAGCCCTACCGGATTTCCATGTGGTAAAAACAATTTGTTGTTTTATATGTAATTTTAAAATTTTGTTTTAAAATCTATAATCTAAAACAAATTTAAGGCTGCGGCGCACAAGGGGAACCATCTATGGGGAAGATTGTGAATGGGAAGGCCACTGAGAAGTACCAATATCCTTGGATGGTGGGGATTGTCAAGAAAAATGGCGACGGCATTCCCTTCTGTGGAGGCTCCCTCGTGAACAATAAATATGTTTTAACGGCTGCTCACTGTGTCGAACCGTAAAAATTTACAAATACAAGCTTTAATCCACCTTTTGAACTATCTCGCTAGTCAATATCTATTTTTACTCACACTTTTGTTCTGAAAATTTTGCTTCATGTATATTATTTGATTTTATATTTAGACCGAAATGGTACATTTTTCCGATTCAAAAATGTCACAGAAACGTTTATAAAGTTTAAGTTTAATGTACAAAATATTTGTGTAGGCCCTTGGCAGCATCGGACATACAATTGGTGCTCAATGAGTACGACATTACCTTGCGGGATGAGACAAACCTCATACAAATGGACGCCAAGAATATTATGATTCACCCAAATTACACATTTTATAAGAGCAATGACGTGGCTCTCATTGAGTTGGCTGGGGATAACCTCACTCTGGGCATTGGAGAGGCAGAGAATAAAGTTTGGAATATTTGTTTGCCCACGGAAATAGAGTTTCACAATCATTTTGATGGAAGCATGGTCCGGGCGACTGGCTGGGGGAGAACTAAGACGGGTATTAAATTTAATTAATTAATTCTAGATTAATTAAAACTAATTAGAATTAATTTTGATAGCTATTAGTAGCATTAGTTATAAGGATCTTCCGATCCTGCTGATTTATTTTTTGATTTGAGATTGCTTCGCGGATAAAATGTCAATGCAACCCTCAGATTTGTCTAGTACATAATTTCAAAAACATTGTTATGGAAAACATTGTTTTGAATTATAGCAAAGCATTTGTTTGATAATACTCCAAAAAACGCTACGCAATACTGCAAAAACATCGTTTTCAAATGTGGCAGCAAATTTGTTTGGGAATATTGTAACAAATTTACTTTTTAATATGGAACAAATTTGCATTCTGATATTGCTGCCCATTTGATTGTTAATTGGCAAGCAAATTATTAATATTGTGGCAAATTTACTTTAATATGGAACAAATTTATATTCTGATATAGTTGCAAATTTGCTTGATAATATTGTGATAAATTTACTTTTTAATATGGAGCAAATTTACTTTTTAATATGAAACAAATTTGTATTCCGATATAGCTGCGAATTTGTTGGATAATATTTTGGCAAATTTGCGTTCTAATATATGGAACAAATTTGTATTCTGAAATTGCTGCAAATTTGTATGCTGATATTGCTGCAAATTTGTTTGCTGATATTGCTGTAAATTTGTTTGGTAATATTGTTTCTTTACTTTCAAATATGGAACAAGTATACTAATATGGTTGCAAAATCGTTTTCTAATATATAAAATTTTCTTAATATATAATATATAATTTTTTTTAGTGATATTGCAGCAAATCTATAGGATAGCAAATGTTTTTACTAGTATAGCTGAAAATTTCTCTACCAATATATAAAAAAACTTTGTTTTCAGAAATTTTAGACGATTTGTTTTCAAATATTGCAGCAGCATTTTCTGATAAAATAGATTCTGTACAATTTAAAAATCTGATTTCGCAAATTTGTTTTCTAAAGCTGGAAAAAATATGTTTCTATAGCATTTCAAACTGCAGCAATGCTGAAAGTGTGTTATCAGAAAATACTAAAAAAGTTCTACCTATTAACACTAAGCAATATTACGACTAGAAAAAAAATCTAATTTTCAAACTTCTAATAATGCCTTTTCCCTCCAGACGGCCCACAAGCCTCCACGCTCCAGCAGGTGGATTTGGAGGTCATCAGCAACTCGGACTGCGAAGAGCAGGACGTCTTTGTCACGGAGGAAATGATGTGTGCCCTGGCCAGGAACAAGGACACTTGCCAAGGAGATTCTGGCGGTCCCCTCATGATAGAGAGGAATCGGATTTACACACAAATCGGAATAACTTCCTCGGGATCTTCCACGGGCTGTGCTCAAAACGTTCCTAGTGTCTACACCAGAATTACCGGTATAATCAATTCCTCCCTTATATTCATGGTCGTAGGGCTACTCTTATTACATGTCAATTGTGCTTCCCCCATTATAAAATTTCCTCTAATTACGTTCGTTAAAATTCAAGTAAAAACCTTTCATTCAACTCCTGCCCGCACCAATTATGTAATCATTTTCAACGGCATACGGCTTTTCATATTAATACAATCAAACGCAGATTTCAGTTTTGTGCCATGAAACAAAATTTTCTTTACAATCAGCTTTAAAATTTGGACTTCAAAATGAAATTCTCTATAGCGGAATAGAGCATGTTGGGTTTCTTTAAAATAATATAATTTGCCTTTTTAGTCGTTACTATCTATAATCGTGCAATTTATTGTGATTTAATATGTAATATAAATTTAATGTGAAATTAATTTACTGTGAAATCAATTTAATGTGAAATTAATTTAATATTTCCAGAGGTATTGCAGTGGGTGAAGAGAAACTCGGCAGATGGCGTTGGCTGCACTGGCAATGGAGATGCCTTCAATGCAAAGCTGCGCCAGATGGGCAAGAACAACCGTATTATGGGCAATGGAAGGAGATGATGAGAAAGACAGAGATAGAGAGAAAGAGAGAGAATGTGCGAGAAAGATAAAGAAAGAGAGAGAAAGAGAGAAAATAGAGAGAAAGAGAGGAAAAATAGAGAAAGACAGAAAAAAGAGAGAAAAAATAGAGAAAGAGAGAAAAAATAGAGAAAGAGA
>JAQGBT010008070.1:0-10228 GCA_034698585.1 Disparrhopalites patrizii
TGACAATAGCGTTACACGGAGTAAGTGGTGGTCCAAATTTTCGAAAATTTGCGTTATGTATTAAATGGATGTTCCCAAAGGGAAAAAAAGAAGACTGTAAAAAGACGAGGGATCATGAGGAGGATCTAGTTCGATCAGAATGAGCGATATCGTGCATACTGGTATCATTTACACCCATCACGGCCATCACAATCTTCCATATAGATATACAGTTCCCCCGACTTTTTTTTTTGGCTTTGATGAAGTCCTTTCAGCTCTCCTTAAATCTTCATTCAGTCTTATTCCTCCATCCGTTTGGCACCCTGCCCATTATTATCCTGCTGTCAGTAATTATTATGCATTTGTTTCAGTCGTCTCAAGGAGCCAGCCAGTATTTTAACTTTGTCTTCGAACGGAACAATCTCTTGTATTGATCCGGGAGGAACTATCCGACACAAATTGGATTTAGGTCATGTAGCACATTTTGAAGTTAAAGCCCTTGCCATTCATCTTGCCCTGTAAATAGGTTGAAACGAGCACGTGGTTTTTGAGATTCGTTTCAGTCGTCGGTTGTTGCTTTCACAAATTGAGAGTTGTTCGGACTTTCGGACTACAAAATATTGCTTGAAAAATATTCTTGATCCTTGATCTTGATTGTCCTATAGTTCCCCAATAGTTCCTCATTGAGATGGCAAGGTTTCACTTAGGAAATACGGTTTATGTGCTCGTGATTGATAACATAAAGTGGAAATTTGCTTATCAATTCCAAAATCAAGGATTTAAATTATTTGAATACAAAAGGTACATGTGGAAAACAGATATATTAGTGGGATTAAGTTACTTTGCATTAACCGACAATGAGAAAATGTAGATTAACTGTCAATGGGTCAAGAGGTCAAGTTGCACAATGTGACATACATGACGCAAAACATGCCGTAATGTCATTAATGTTATGAATTATGAACAGGGTGAATGATATGTATGTGATCAACTGTTTATGAAGATTCAGTGTCAGATGCCAAGTCGGGAGAATATAGAATTAAACAATTATTACGACAGTAATTAATCGAATTTTCAAAACTGTGCACTAACCGCTCGTAAGGATCCGGTGATAGCCGCCAGTTTTGTCGAGGAAAATTGGAATTCTTGATTTAAATGAAGAACCTCTTTGCCAGGATTTTTGCACAATTTGACCTCCTGTAGATTCCTGATATTATTTATTTTCTGGACAACATTTCCTTTGTGCTATACTCGCTAGCCACTGGAACACTGGTCGCTGCAAGATCGTAAAACTTACAAAACAAAGTATGTTTGGACGTTTGAAGCCGGTATTAAAAGTGTATGGCTTTTAGTGTTTTTAGTGTACGGCAAGAAGCAAAGAAAAATGAAAATGTGCGGATTTCACGTCCGAAAAAAATTTGCATGCGACCATATGCATATATATTCACATGATCGTCACGTCACGGTTTAAGTCCATTCCGAGAAAATTTAAACAGGCTCGAGAAACTGGAAAACAACATTGAAATTCTTCGTTTGCCACTTTTCTGCATTAATTAATGGTAATTTTAATTATTAAAAAAATTATTAGGTATCTAAAAATTACAAACGCTCCACATTAGCGTTATATATCCTCATTCACTTTTTTGGAGGCAAATCATAAGAAATTCAAAGAACTGCTGAATGGTGAGAAGTGAAAGCACGTGCGAATGTGCTTGTTTTGTTCTTGATTAATCAATTTCATCACTGCTGAAGCTTTTCATTTTTCTGTTTTAATTGCGTCCTTGTGTATACGTAAACCCTTTAAGAAAATTATTGATAAAGTGCTTACAAAAAAGGTCATCAACAGTGTCTGCGTCTTATGGGTATTTTCTCAATTTTTCCATTTCACTGGGTTTAGTTGGTACAAAATCTAACATTCTTTTTATTTTTATTAATTAATGCAAGGCTAAGGAACACTGTATTTTGTAGTTATTCTGATTGCGTTAAACCATGTACCTTTTATGTAGCCTATTCATCTTTTGACCGTGCAGGTTATAAGCTACAGCCCAATTCAGGAATGACGAGCGTGTGCATTAATCTGGAGAAATTACCCCCGCCAGCGTTTGTGACCAAGATTGTGCCCCCAAAGTCCAGGAAGTAAGTGTTGGGGAAACGTCTTTGAAATGATTAAAAGGGAAAATCTTGTTATTGGATGTAAAATCGCAAATTGTGCAAGATTACGTTACCAACAACCAATTGCTTAAATTTACTTTTCTTGTATTGTATAGAGTAATTGTTCAGAAATGGTCCAATCTGGTAGTCAACAACACGTATGGGGTGCTCCAGAAAACGTTGAATTTGGAAATCACCTACCTTAGTGGCTACATTGACACAAAAGGAACGCAACTACGACTGGAAAAGGCTTTGATGCTTACCAAACAAATTCAGAAATTAGTTTTACGTTGGCAAAGCAATGATTTTTGGAATCAGTTCACCAAGTACCAGAATTCTGTGGGAGATTTTGATGAAGCTACGGGTTATATCAAAGCTACTATTAATGTAATCAAGAAGCGATTACCTAGTATAGAATGGACGTGTTGGGTTTTGTATTTGGCTTTACGGGACACGGCTCTTTTAGCGAAGGTACAGATTTGTTGCGTAAAATAAAGATTGATTTCGGCTATTACTTTTTTGATTGTTGGGTGTATAGAATTGATAAATATTCTTCACGTGCTGTGATATATTTTTGGTACAGATAAACACGGAGTGTGAGCGGACAATTAGGTTCTGGTTCGGACTGATTGCTTCAGGGCATCACTGGACGGATTCCCTTGTTATCTGTGGTGTGATAGCCCGAATCTGGTAAATTTTTATGATCTTCTGCCCTACAATGTTTTCGTCATGTACAAGCATATTGGAATGATTACTGACTCAAGTTTCGTTTAATTACATTTATGATTTAGGCATTTGTCAGGAAAGTTGACTGAATGTTTAGCCAATACTATTTATCCCTGTGTTTTTGAAACGAGGACTCTACTACATAACCGCGATTCTCCGCGATGGCCTAATGACACTTTTGAGCCACCAAGCGATTTATTCACTTGGATTCAAAGTTGCTTGAAGTTACCGTTTGTTCCTCTACAATCCAGGTTTGTTATAAACACCGTTTATCGAATTTTCGTCATGTTTATGTTGTGTATTTACGTGCAACCATTATTAACCGGCTTGACTCTCAGAAGTTTGTATATGAGATATTTTGTAGCTAATCTACCAATTACTTACTAGGTTGATAATTACATTGGCTAAATACATCATTCACAATACACATATTTAATTAATTAAATACAAATATAATGGCCATATGGCCTGTAATGCTTGATAAATATCTTTATCTTTAAATGGTATGGTGTACTAACTTTTTAACTTTGCTTATTTGACAGTGAATTCAACCACTCCATGAAGAGAATCAAACAGAAGAAAGTTAATCATTTCAATACTCTTGCCCGGTTGTTTGAATACACTGAAGATTGTGAAGCTGAAGAGTCAGCATCAGAAGAGTTGGAAGTCTCCACAGACGAGCAGAATATTGGAATTCGCGTACCTGACGAGGATGAGACGGAGGATTTGGGAATCCCATTAGAAAATCCGGTACAACGTGGAAAGAAAAAATCAACTGGCAAGAAAAAGACTGATAACAATGGAAGCAGAGTCAAAGCGAAGAAAAATGGGAACACTGTTCCCACTCGAGATGATCCAGAAACGCAAAACTCTCACAACTGGAGACGAGTGAAGACTCACTGGCGTAAATTTTTTATTAATGTGGAAATGAAATTAAGTTCTGCAACCGGTAGGAGAAAATTACTCACTACAATAAAAAAATATCTAACCGCGGAAGAGGACTTGAAATTAAAAGTGAAGCTAAAGAAATTAAGAAAATGTGTACGTAATTGTAGTGATGATACTGTTTCGGATGTTCTTCCAGCGTTTGAAAAGTTTCAGACGTTTACGGTTAAACATGTAAAAAAGTTAAAAAAAATAGTCACCCAGTGACTATTTTTTGGTGGTTATCAATATACATATATTGGTCGTGTTACAAATTAAGACATGCAGATAATTTCATAAGTTTTGCTATATGCTAATGCATTTTTACTTTTACTATATGCTATAATGTACACGCGCAAATTATTTTTTTATAGAAGTTTTTTATTTAAATTATATAAGTTAAAAATAAATAAGTCAAATGGTAAACATATACATGCGTATTGCATATGTATAACAAAGGAGCAATCATGTTTATGTTTATTATTTATGAACAGCGATGATTTAACGAAATCAATTCGTTCAATTGGATGTGACAGAGAGTAAAGTCATATTTCTCGATCACATAATCGTGTATAACAAATTCAGCACGTTTTACCCCATTCACATTAATTTCGATTTAACCGTAATTTAAAAATAGTGTCACGTATGAAAAAATATGCATAGATTTGATTATTCAATAGCAGTTTTATCTGACACGTACTTAATCTGAATCATTTCCGAACACTTGGCTACATTTAAGCCAGTAAGTTCAGAAATATTACTTGGTGGGAAGACTACACGGAATACTTTATCAAGGTGGGGAACTAACAAATGCTCGAAATACCTTTTCATTCGATTGAATTCACTCTGCTCTTTCAGTTCCCAGGTTAGCCACTCACTCTGGCCCCATTTTTCTAATTCCTTTCCAGCATTAGCCAAACTATTGTTTAAGGCTTTAACTAGATCAGGAACGCTCTGAATCAAGGGACACTTTCCTGCAAAATTTAACAGCGTCAGAACTTCATTTAAATACACTGCCAGTGGCATATGAGAGATCAGCTGTCGAGGTGGATCCAAATTTTCCGGTGGTGGAAGATCTAAATTAGCACTGTCTGGATTTGCAAATTGAGCGGTTGCAGCTAAATTAAAGGATGTCAAGTTTCGTACGAATTTCATTTCTGCCTGAAATAACCCGTGTTGAAATTTTTTAACGATATGCTCACAGAAGATTGGAACTATAAGACCTCGGAGGTCAGCTCCTACTCGAGCAAAACTTTCACCAAAGTAGGTTGCTTGTGTCATCAATGAATCAATAGCTTCTCCCGATTCCAGTTGCTTGTTCAAGTCTTGGAGTACCTTCTGAATCTACATATGTATAACGTAATGTTACAATTACAACCAATTGTCCTGGATAAAAACTACCCATAAATATGCAACTAAATTAAAACTTCTTATACCTGCAGGGCAACCCATGTGGATAGATAGTGATTGGAATCTCCTCCAAACGCAGCTCTGTGCTGGGTCAAAGTATCGAACACCCAAGTACGAGCCTGATCAAAAGGTACATCCTTCATTCGGGATTGAAGGAAACGAAACCTCAAAGATTTATCATCCGTGAAGAAACTTCGGAGTAAAGACACGGTTTGAAGGCACTCGGATAAACCAATACTACCAGAAGATAACTTGGACAGCAAAGCACATTGAACCTCGATTTTTAACTCCATAACTTCATCACAAACTTTCCGCAAAACTAACGGAGGATCCGAAATACTTTTAATTTTAATCATATCTTGAGCAGCTTGCAAGACCTTAATGGCATTGGGTAATTTTTCTTCAGCTAAACACCGTCGGACTAACCATGGCATATCAAGTATCTGTGACAAACAGCCTTGTTTATTGTATAACAGGGTCACGGCCTTTTCTCTGTTTTTGAATTCCTTGCAAGACTCTTCCCAGAATTGATTTATGTTTGCTTTCACGTCCGAAAATGTTTCCGTATCTAGTTTTACAACTAGATTACTCGCATTTTCAAGCTGAAACAACATACAGCAGATTAATACAGCAATATTACTATGTGTGTCGATTAAGCAGTGACAGCATCATGCTTGACTAACCGATTGCTTTATCTGATTGGTCGTCTGAGCAGACTGGACAAAAATCTGGTAGTTCTGACTAGCCATATCCCGAGTTTGATGTTCAACAATGGCTATCTCCTCATTGAGTCTTGCCACCTCACCATCTAATATCAAAGGGAAGATTGCAGTAGCAAAATAAATACTAACATTATGTTCATGCTGAAATCATGTTTTCTCTAATATGTACGTCCAAAACAGCTTACTCAAGCTGTCCAACCCCATGGAACCCAGTCTCGACATGTATGCCAGTTGCTCCGGGTCTGTAACATGCACATCAATGACAAGAATTAGCATTTGCATAGATTTGCTGTCAAAAAGGAATCGACACATATGGATCGACTTAATCAAGTAGGAATAAAGTACATATAAACTGGTGCGTGTAATGGCAAAAGAAACACTGAGTAAATTATAGACTCGTATATCCTTACCATTTTCAAGTTGAAGAGGATGATCCCCTCCAGGAAATAAGATTCTAATGAACTCCTGTAGATGTTCTCCGCCTTCCATCTTCTTCCGGTTTCCAGTCTGGCAAATGAAAAACGTTTCACCTTTCACCAATATAGGGTGTAGACCAGGATTTTTGGAAATAATTTACATTCAAATCAACTTATTTTTTGATGTTTTCATAGCTATTTCGTAATTTGACATTTCTGGCCGGTACGAAGACTGGATAATTAGACAGACGTATACAGAAAACACAATTTAATGGATCAGATTCAGAGGGTGAGACGATGATGATTATACTGCAGATGCGGTGGATTTAATTTAAGTGATGAGGTGGACTTTTAATAATAATAATAAATAATGTGAAAAAATATCAGCAAAAGTTAAATTACGCGCGTTTTGTAGGCACTGTGCGTGGCGGTTTTTCCGAAAATGCGATTGTCCATGCTTTTGCGGCATTCGGCATTTTCTTTTGCTCCCAAAAAATTTCATTTTCGTCTTCGTCTGTATTTAAAAAAAGAATTGGTGTGAAAGTACTTTGGTATGATTAAAGTTCATTATTGTGAACCATTAATATAAATTATTTTCGTAAGGATTCTTCATTAAAAACCTGTGACAAATCGTGTTGGTTGGGTCAAAATAAACCCGAAAAAAAACCATGGCGAAGCATCATCCTGATTTGATTTTCTGCCGGAAGCAACCTGGAGTTGGTAAACAATTTTAATTCAAATCCACACTTTAACTCCACTCTACTGAAATACATTAACTTATATAGATAATTATTTGTACTCCTGAACTTGGGTTTCAATAATCTGACATACTTGGCTATTTGCTGACACCGTCTGTGAGCTGTTTGTCCCACCAAGACCAGGTTTCCATGAGTTTTGCTTGTCTTCGGAATCACAAATTCTCAGTTTTGAATGATTGGTCAAATTCAAGGAAGTTGTCCGTTATCTGTAATTCTGAAGGTGTTCCAGGCCTATTTGAGCCGGTTTAATGGATTGGATCTAATTGTGTTGGTCAATTTGGTCAGCAAACCATAACTATGCTTATGTTTATCATGTTGTAAGGAAGCCAAAATTGCAAATCCTGAAATTAGAACATTTGATCTTTATTGATTGAATGGAACGAAAAAGCGATGTGCTTTATAACGCAAATAAAATAATTCCCATAATCTAAATAGGGCAGTAGGTGGATAGCAAATAGCACCATATGGCGTGTTCCTAAATTACTATATTGTTTACCAGAAGATCCTGTCCGTATAAATGAATTTCAACGTTATAACTTTGCCTCAAAATCAGTTCGAAAGCCAAAGTTATACTTGAAGAGATAAATAGGCAAATGGCATAAAGTTGAGATTGGAAATTCAAATCCACTTAAAACTGTAAATGCTAACTTTACAAATGGGTTTTTTGTTTCCGTAATACATTTCGTAAGGACAATGTTTAAACACGACAGTAAAACGAGAAAGGGTTTAAATAATTGCAACTTGATCAAAATTCTTTCAGAAACTGAATAATATTTTCCAAATTGTGGTTTTTGTATATCCTATGATGAAACCCTTACTTTGGTACAGGATGGCAGAAAATATAAAATTCCTCTGATGAACTGGTCCAATTGTGCAAAGATATATTGTGCCACCCTGTACATACTCACATTCTCTTATTCGTGCTTGTAAAAATCAGAATTAGGAATTGACTGCTGCGGAAAAATAACATTCAATAATTAGAAAATAATATTTCCCATGCAAAAAATGCGTATATATATATGGTATGCAGTATTTTTGGGGTCCTTTTGCGACCCAAAATACAGACTTTGGCTGGGAGGAAAATCTATTTTTAGACTCGAGATAAGGACTTTTGGAGAAGAATGGACGGTGATTAGCAAAGGAATGCGGGGCTGCCGAGTCCTTCAGAGGATGACCTTGACCCTGCACAAATCCCTGTAAATCCCTGCAAGGACCGTGGGCGTCTTCTCCAAATCCCACGGCTTCTCCTTTTCTTCTCCCAACCAATCACAGGCCAGCAAAAAAGCTCTCGCGAACCATCTTAAAAACGATTAGATCCATCTCTCTCGATCTCTCTTTGGCCCTAGTTTATTCACTTTTTTCTCCCTTAAAACGTTACTATATGTGAAGATTACAGAAGTTGACGGTTTAATACTAGAAAATTCTGAAATAAAGATGTCTGTTATGTTTTCGAAATTTTGCAAGGTGAACGGACATCAGAATGGTAAATGTGAGGTCATTGAGGTCAGATTTGTGGAAAACTGGAAAAGTGTGATTTGGAAGTCGGGTGCGTTATAGGATGGGATGCTAATGTCAATTTCTATTTTCTATTTGATTTTGTAGCTATTGGACGTCTTTGTGAAAAATGTGACGGGAAATGCGTGATTTGTGACTCGTACGTCCGACCTTGCACCCTCGTCCGGATTTGCGATGAATGTAATTATGGCTCATACCAAGGAAGATGTGTCATCTGTGGTGGGCCGGGAGTGTCGGATGCCTATTACTGCAAAGAGTGTACGATTCAAGAGAAAGATGTAAGTACTAATAATGTACATACAACTTTTTGATCGTTTAGATTTTATTTTCACTCTTTCAATAACGTGTGAATGAAACCAGGATTAAAATCTATGTCTTTGATTTATTATTTTTACAGAGAGACGGATGTCCGAAAATTGTGAACCTTGGAAGTTCTAAAACTGATTTGTTTTATGAAAGGAAAAAGTATGGTTTCAAAAAGAGGTAGCCTTCTGTTTCTCCGATGGATCCCGTCAGCGAGTTTTGACTATTGCCCTTCTTTTATATTCACCATGGTTTGTCAGATCATGAGATAAGATTTAAACATAAGATTTTGAGTAATGATGATTATCCTAGTTTATTTCTTCAATTTTGCTTGACTAAATAAAACTAATTGTAATTTACATGAAATTTATTGTTCTTTTTGCCAGCCGTATGAATTTCAAGGGAACATTTTCCATTCGGCGTTGTAGTATTAAGCGTGTTAGCGGTAATTCATCGTCATTGTCAACGTTTTCCTTAATTTTCGTGTAAGTCTTTTTGATACAAGGATATTCAGTCAATTCCTTGTGCGTTTTTGCCTTCTCCTTATTGTAACTATTTCAAAGGGGCATTAAATCGTGTTTTTTTTACAATCTTTATGTTGTACTAAAGGTGATCGAGGCTATTTTGGACAAGACTGGGATAGCTATTCTAACTACGGAATCGATTCCGGGAACAAATAGGTTCTTGCACTTCAATCTAAATATGTTTTTGCACATCTCCACAAAATTTTGCTTTCCAGACATGTGCGGTTTTCATAAAAAGAGGTTTTGAAGTTGATTGTACCCCTAACTATTTTTCCACAACGTGCACACAGGTGTACAAAAAAATTCGCTGTACTCACTATGATGAAAACCAATGATTAGGAAAATTTTATTATTAATGACAGGATTCTATACAGTGGACTCTCGCTATAACAACCCTCAAGGGAAGGGTAAAATTGGTTGTTATATGAAAAAGTTGTTATAAAGAACATTTAATATGTGCACTACGTATGCTGATGGCTGAAAAATAGAGTTGTTATAGAGAAAAAGTTGTTATAGAGAGAGTCCACTGTAGCATAAAAAAATGGAATGATTTTATTATTCCGCTGCTAAATCGCTTGTAGGATAGTCAGATGGGCAAAATTAGCGAAAACTCAAGGTGCATTCATTTTTGGACAGGTATGAAAAGGGTATAGTCAATCTCGAGGAGAAGAAGCGAAAAATGTGAAGACAAAACAATGATAGTTCGAATTAGATACTCATTTGAGTTGTGGGTATGCTCCATAAAGAAATTTTTTCCTTAATACAAATTGATGTCGACCTATAGTCAGGAACTTGCAAAA
>JAQGBT010008071.1:0-10227 GCA_034698585.1 Disparrhopalites patrizii
TGTTGAGATTGTAATGACATGAGATACAATTTTTGGTAGATTGACCTCTCTTGCAGAGAGACGTAATTATAATTACTGTCTATACGAAATGCTCGCAATAAAATCGTAGACTTTTAGAAATTGTGGTGAATTCTGAGATGCTTTATTATTGCCACATTTTACATTAGGTACATTTTACTATTTCCAAACACGTCCTATTTTACTTAACATCAAATGAGAACTGTAATTTCCTCTATGCTTCCTCCTCGCCAAACTAGCTTTTGCAAAAGCTCTTATTTATTAATAATTAATATGGATGAAAAGACACAAGATAAACACAAATAAGTTTAAGCTAAGCTCCAAAAATTGGACTGTTTGTATACGAATGCTGCCTATACCTATACCACTGCTTTAATTTGTAACAGGTTTGTAACTGAGATTAAATTAGTTTCCGGTTGGAAATTTGTGCATCTGCAATTTACTAGTTTTAATCATACACATAATAACAATACAAGATAATTTTCATTTTCAAAGATTTTTACTCTTTGAAGCTGCTTTCTCCATTGTCTCTCAATAAAGCTCAATGTTACTGGTACCTATACGTACAAGCAATAAGTATGAACATTTTTGTAAAGGTAAATTATACAAATAGCTGTGTATACATAGGTACAATGGCCGTATCAATTAATAATGATAGGTATGTATACTTCTTATAGCGGAAAAAATTAATGAAATATTAATTAATTAAAACAAATACATGTTTTGCTACAATATCTGCCTTGCCAAGAGTGGCATGAGAAACATGAGACTACACATTGTTAGCAAGGGAGAAGAAATGCCAAATGCTCCAGATCCATTATTGTCCGAGTTTTGCTGCTGCGACTGTGAGGAAGCATCTTCAGACCCTCTCATGTCCGGTCTCTCCGGCGGTTCATGTGTTGGTTGCACTCGATTGATGTGGAAAATCCTATCTTTTACGATGTAATCCACTCGATCTGGAGAAAAAATATTTGATATCAATTTGAAGAGTGCATTTAATTTTTAAAGGAAACATCCGTATATGCAATTTATCAATTCCTTTATTTACCAGCAAACTTAAAGGGCGGTTTATCTCCTGAAGTAGATCCTTGGATAATGTGCTTGGACAAGTAGTTGGAGAGCTCAAATCTTCCTTCGCTTGGGAATGGCCCATGCAGAGTTTTATTGTACATACAATTATTGTACCAGTATTCCTTATTCCGGTAGGCGACGTTCACTTCAAAAGCATACTGTTTACATTAAAACATAATGGGACAAGGTCAGAAAAAAAAAATAGTTGAAGTCTTCAAGTCGTTTTACTTTTAAACAAAGCACATAATCCTTAAATAAAGCACGTGTGGGCAATGTCTACTAACGAATATCGCCAACACTTACGCATACGCAACTAAATTGTGCTGTGTTCAAAGAAGTCGAGTAAAATCATTATAGAAATATTAATTAATTAATAATAGAAATGTTAAATATCCTTACCGTCCGACGATGACATTTCTGATTGTTGTTCCACAGGATAAAGCCTTTAAAGTCATCAAAGGTGGGCTCCCGGCATTCTTTGTTCCCCTGTAAAACAAATGTACATTGTAATTTAAGCACTGGAAATTACTCTTGTTGACTCTTAATCATCTACCAATACTGAGGAAATAATTTCTACAGAATTTCTTCTGTAATACTTAAACCATTTTTAATAATTATTGTGAAGCATAAATACGAACATTTGCAATTAATAGTTTAATAATTTAATAGCTATATTCTGGATATACATATGTATACTTATCACAGTGGAGTCTTCTATAACAAGACTCTTTATAACAGCATTTCTATATGAAAATATTATTTTTTCCGCCCTTCCTACAAGTAAAGTACGTATTTTATGTTCTATATAACAACATTTCCAAATAACAATACTTTTTCATTTGCCCTTTGTGTTGTTAGAGACTCCACTGTAACAAGAACACCTATCCAAATGTATCGAAACAAAGGCTTACTTGGCTATCGACGGTGTTCATACCAACACCGATAAAAAAGTCCCGGGAAGGATCCTTATTTTGTTCGTAGCATCCATTCGTGGTAATAATCTTGAAAGTCGTCCTATTCTCCGCTATTGAGATGGCAAAAGTACAATTTTTGTGCTGGAGACACACATCATTGTCACCGAAACATCTTTTTGTCCTCGTCCCACAGTCATTGTACAGCTCCGCGAGGACTTCAATTGCTTTGATCTGGAATTACAAAATTAACAATTCAAAATTAGCAATTCAAAAATTAACAAATATTATGTCCCGTTTGAGGGGATTTTCCCTTTGATATCAACCAAATATTTTATTGCGATTAACTATCGACAAACTAAAGTCAAAAAACTCACGGGCTCCGCGGATAAAACCAGGGATCCTTCCAGAAGGACGCCGGAGATGACGAGGAAGGTCAGGAGACGCATTATTCTCCTTTGTTCCAACTTCTAACTATCACTTAGGCGGAAAGGCAAGTAAGAACTAATAATGGCAATGAATGTCCGTCCATAAAAGGTCACACACTTGATGGTCTCACAAGAAACACTTGAGGAGCGAAGAGATATGATGAGGACATTTGCCAGTCAAAGGCAGGACTAATTTCTGTTTTGCATTCCCAGTCAACGTTGGAGATCTTGTGGTCCCACCTACTGCAGAACATCTCCGAGAAGCTTCAATAGGAGTGGGTGGGCCTCCCAAAAAAATGTGTGTTTCAAGGTCAACTCCGGAACCTGTATGTGAAACTGATCTCCTTTAAAACAGCCTGCCATCAACATGGTTTTTTCTCCTCTGATTTTATTTTTATATCCCAAGATCCCATCTACTCCCTGTGTGAACGAAAATAATCGCCACCCACAGGATCCAAAGGCTTCGGGGGAATCCCCAAGCTATCTAAATACGCATGAGGACATTCGAAGGCGCACGGGAAAGCTTCAGTCTTCCTCTTCTACATTAAATCGGTGGATTAGTGCTCATTTGTATAAATAAAAGCACTTTCCACGTATTTATTATTCACACATGTGTCATACGTATGTGCATATCCCGTATGAGAACACATCTTCTCAGATGCCATTACACAGTCCGCTTTAACCAGAAAAAGAGAGGACAGATAATTACAAAGGCATCTAACAAGGACCGTGAACTTAATACGGCTCCAAAAATTACAACTTTCCTTTTAGGAATATTAACAATGAAAACGGTCGTTTTTGTCTTCACGCTTGGTTTGGGATAGCTAAATACGTAGGTACATACGTACATATGTACACATGTATGTAATACAGAGTCAGAGTTGACGACAAAAGTATTTGTGTACATAAATGTTATGTAGGTAGATTTTATCTCCATCCAAAGCTTTCTGAAAGTGTAAAAAGGATGAAGAATTGTCTTTTCACAGTAGGGATAATTTCCTTAAAAGCAAATCGCACATAAATGCCGGTTATAAGATACAATCTTATGACTCATCTTTATGTTTTAAATGCGTTGAGTGTTGTGCGTTCTGGGTAAAATCAAGTTACATGGAGTTTACAAATTCTTTTAGATTTTAGAACAATTAAGGGCGATCCTGCACTTGGTCATCATAGGTTAGATTAGTACACCAAAGTATGTATGCACCTACATGCATACTTTGTATTCTTTGTACATATTTGAACATACGTTTTCATCTACACGTGTAATCAACGACTTTTGCCGGTATGCAAAAAGTAATTCATACCTGTGGATAGGGCCGTTTGTATGGAAAAAGACCGTAGAAGGTCAATACGACGCGTTTCCCAGTTTCCATTTATGGAAAGGACTCGCTCAAAGTGTGCTAAACGATATTTTGCGCTTGACAACACTTTTACACCAAAAGTAATCGAATGAAAGCATTTGTGCCTTTTAAATGGCGTAAGCACTTATCTGTTGTGGTAGGAAACGTTCTATTGCATCAGTAAAACAGTAATCTAACTTATAGTCCATTGTGTACACTACAAACTATGCGTATAAAGCACGTACATAAATATGAAACATCTGCCTACATAACAAAATTTGAATACACTGAAGACATTTTTGGACGAGCTTCAACTCCAATTTATGATCTTTGTCGCAGCATCTACCGGATTCCTTCGAAAATATTGCGGCCAAAAACTTCGTAGTTCAGCGTCAGGTTGGACAATATTTGTTATTTTTAGATGAAAAAGTGTACTTAAAACGTTAAAACATCTTCATCCGTTCATTTCTTTGCTGAAGTCCAGCTAGACACTTTCTAGGCAAGCCGGGATGTGATTCCTGGGCTTGTGGAAAATTGAAGAAGAACGATTAGGTAGGTGAATGACTGATTGGCGATCTAACACATCAAATATTATTATTAATTAGAACGATTCATTCTTAGCTTCTGACGTACCAACGTAAAACCTAAATTTACGTAAAATCAGGAAATGAGCCAGAAAAATCCAAACTTCATACCCGGAGGAATAATCCAGTGTCGAGCATCGTGTATTTTCCTAAAGCCACTTTCGTGGGACTTTGAACCAGGAGATGATACAACGTGTTGAGCTGGAACAATTTAATCACAAATGATACCTTTGTACAAAAAATAGCATCAAATCTTTCGTAATTACAATTACAAGTAAATTCCAGAAATCTATAAATACTCTAAATAAATAATGTATAAATTTATTTATAAATAATGTATAAATACTGAATGAATAAGAGTTTGACCATCAATAGATGAAAAAACTCACCTCATTTTGGGTATTTGGCTCATTCGCTCGCAAAGACACGACCTCGATTTCTTGAGCAACCAAGGATTCCTTTATTCAAAGTAAAAATAAATTACAAGTATTACTCCGAATAAGTGTTTTGTCTGGAGAAACGTTGAGTTCACCTCAATAGAAATACTGTCCGCAGCGACAGCTTTCCCCCAAATCCGGAGGAAGGAGAGAACTGGATAAAAACAGGTTAGGGTGAAGCTCCTGATTTCGTCCCGCGTCCACGATCCGCCGTCTGACCTTTGAACCGCCTGGACCAAGAAGTAAAGTGTGGACACGAACATCAGGAAGACCTCCAGGATCAAATACAATTGCAATCCGCTCACAGATTGTCCCATCAGATGGCACTGATACCGAATTTCCAGGATGGAACGGCGCCACATTTTGACGTCGTCTAACGTGATTGGTCGGCTCCTGTCCAATCCCACTTGGTTCAGCCCGATCTTCATCTGACCCAGGAATTCGGCATTAAATTTATTATTCATTGGTTTTGGGTAGCATATTAGGTTTTATTAGGTTTTAATTAAGTTTTAATTAGGTTTTAATATGTTAATAGTTTATTGAAAAATCCCACCTGCCAAAAAAGCTCTCGCACAATCCGGCACATGACAAAAACGTTGAGGTCTTCCCAAATGCGACAAGGTAAAGTAAAGCAGAAGATCGCCGCTAAAATGGTCATCGTGTATAAACTCGTTCCCGCGGGCTCGTCTAAACTCCAAACTCTGTTAAAGGTCATGGCGGTCATTGAAACGATAAAAACAGAGACTAAGAAAAGCCAGAGCCAAAAATATTTTTTTAAATTTGATGTCTTCATTAGGTCCATCCAAGAAATTTGGAGGAATTGAGAGAATTCGTCCTGGATTTTCGACTCCAGAGCACTTAAATTGTTGAAAAATTTAATTCTAGCCGGTAAACCCCAGAGCAAGAACCAGTGAGAGACAATATTTTGAATGGGATACGTGAGGCCGTAATAGAAGAGCAAGTATTTCCCGACGATGTCATTGGGATTTAGTACTTTCTGGATGACCGTGTTATACATCATATTAAATCTGCACATTAAAATACAATTCACTAAATATTCAAATTAACTTTTTTACAAATCGGGAAACTCGATATTCTTACAGTTTCAGCGGTTCAACGAGGTTGAATCCCATTTGCAGGAACAAGGCGCTCCAAAAAGCCGTTTTCACTGCGATCCACAGAATTGAGTAGATTAGAATAAGTGATTTCCATTTAAAAACACATTTCTGGTTCGATCCGGATCCTTCGAAAGTAATGGGAAATGATCCGCAGAATCTTAGAGTAAAAGTAAAATATCTGATGATCCCAAGCTGATTCTCGTGGTTTCCAACAGTTTTCGCCTTCGATTGTGACCAGCGTCTGCTTTCAGGCCACAAGGATCCAGCGATATTTATTCTCATTTTTGGGTATTTAAAAAAGAATCTTTTAGGTTTTTAGTCGAGAATTGAGGCTGCTGTTTTCACCATTTTTGCTTCAAACGCTCTAATCGTTTGCAGGTATTACGGATGACAACGAAGGGTTTGAATACGTAATCAGTCAATAAATGGGAGCCAGTGGGTAGCACTAATGGAAGTGCTTGCAAACAGGAACAAACTTGCTTTTATTCGTTCATTACGACGCCATTGATTAGGTTAACATGCCATAAGTTCCGGAACAAAGTAAACCTTAACGCATAGAAAAGCGAAAAGGCTGTATCAATATTTGCATAAAAATGATTAAAGCGTATCAAAAATGCCCCGCCCATATTGTAACTTCTAACAGGAATTCGGAGACAACTGACTTATACAGTGGAGCCTCTTTATAACAACATTCGTTATAACAGCATAATGTTAAGCAAATCGTTATAACGTCAGGATTTTCACCGCCGCTGGTATATACAAAATATGTTAAGTTTGTTTCCTATAACACCATTTGCCAAAAACGTTATAACAGCAATGGTTTGGAACGAAAACGAAAAATGTGTCTACATGAGAATTTGAGAAGTTAGAATGTGACACAAATTTTACAGCAAATACAAGTTACTTTTAATATTGAAGTTAATGTTGTACTAAAAACATCTCGCAGTGGGTTTTATTGCGTCAAAAAAATATTTATTGTGCATTGTTTGTAACAGCGTGAAATATATTACGAGTTCACGTTTCTGTGATTGCCGAATAATCAGCCAAAAAACCATGACAAATATCTTCTAACGGCTATTACTTTGCGATAATCGCGTTATTAACAAATTTGGTTAAGTGAGATGAGGCTGGCAAGCCTCCCTCCAGGCATCTCTTTCCACGATGACATCTGCGTAAAGATCCCTTAATGTTCTTAATCCGCAGGGGTAACCGCAACCAGAAATCTCCAGCTCGTATGGCGGTACTTCCGTTGAATTTCTGTAGAAAAGCTGTCAAAAACACCGAAAAAAACAATGCTAATTGTGCTCCAGGAATATTGTAATCGATCTCAGGGTTTAATACAAATATTAAATCCGTATTTAGTTGGCTGCATGTACATGTAACTGCCTCAAGCAAGTCAAGCTACTTTCAATTACCTTGACAAAGAAATTCTCTTTATCGTCATTCTCCTTGCTGTTCATTTCATGAAGCTCCAACAGGACTGTGCTCGAATATGGCGGGAACTGATTCGTGAATTCGGAGATTGTCCCCAAGATGAAAGAGACGATCGTGTCTCGACCGGAGTACATGTACATTTTGGCCCTGGGGAATTTGTACATGCCTCCAATCATCTGGTGAGCAATTGTGTCCTCCTGAGTCTTCATTGCCTCCATGTTTCGGAGGAGATGAGCAAGCAAGGGACCGCACTTGACCTTCATTGCTTCACGAGTCGGAACTTGGAAGCGGGCGTCGAAAATCATGTTGTACAAGGGCTCAGTCTCTTCCGGAAAAACGGGCTGCGTCCATTTGGGCAGGGGAAGACGATAAAGTTTCTGCCAAATTTATAAATTACTTTTAATGGGAAAAATTTAGAGTCACTTGTGTGTATTTTTACATCCGTAACGTCATTATTAAATTGCATCATCAAGCAATTTCCCGTATTTGTACCTGGATTTTAAGTGTGTCGTGAATGCGAGCAACATCCTGGAGCGTTGATATATTACATGCCGTGTGCTCTGACATGAAGGAAAACAATTTTTTATTCTCCGGATTTTCATTGATTTCTCTTGCGATGTCCGTCAATCTGAAATGTTCTTTTTCCAGCTCCTTGAAACGGGGGCAATTTGCAGTGAATGTCACGAACTATCACACAAGGTAGATTCTTTGTATTAACATTGCAATATTTTTTGAAGTAATTATACCGTATGTTTGCCGAAAAACGCAAATATATAGTGGAAAATTTCGAACAAGAAAGAGCAGTGAAAAAAAGAAAAATACAAAATTCATTAAGATCCCGAAAATATTGAAAAAACGAAAATTTTACAGGACGAGAATTTCTTAAACCCCATATGTTATCATGTGATTTCTTCATGCGATCACGCGTTTCGCTTGCCATAAATTTAAAACTTCAAGGTTTTGAATAAAACTGCTTATCAATTCTGAAAGCCGGACTTCTTAGCACTCCAACAAGCTAATGATTTATTATCTTTGCCTTGTTGTACAGAAGTTCTAAACAGAATGACCGGTTGCGTTTTTCGGCGAACGTACGGTATTTGCTGTATTATTTGTGTAAGTACTTACAGAAATACAGAAAAGAAAATCAAAACTAGTTTATTGTCGTAGGCCATAGTGTCCTGAGGATTTCGAAAAAATGGCATTGAAGTATTACGGAAATATCCAAAGAAAACATGTCCTTACATTGTCTTCGTAATCCGGTAGAGTTCGGACAGGGATCGGCTGCCACTTGATATCTTCATTCCAAAGGCTCTTTGGGACCTCTTCGGAGGGTGGGAAAAGTCCCGCCAGAGAGCACAAGGCACTCATGATGGAGCGATCCATGTCTGGGCTCAGAACAAACACTTCGGACGGGAGATACATCTTGCTCAGGAAACCGTCGTATCTTCTTCGCAAGTACTGGCCCAATTCGTACTGCATTTGCTTCCCTTTCTGATTCGAAAATTTTAAAATTAATGAATTATTGATTATTGAAAAAAATGTTTCTAATGGAAATGCTATTACCATATACATACATACACATGTGATTTTCTCAAAACTTGGCTTTCAATGCTTTGAAAGGAGAAATGCTTTATCGAAAAACTGTCTAGACACGATTTCAAAAGATTCACAACGCAATTTGACTTTACAAACAGCGTTTGTGATTTTATTTTTGCAATAAGGGGCAGTATCAAGAACTTTCGGGGTAAGAATGGAAATGGACGCAGTAAATTTAATTTCCAAATAATTCTAAATAAGTTCCAAAATTTATTTAATCCTAGAATCCATGAAATGAAATTTCTCTCTCATTGGATCTTTGCCTGAGCTTAAACCGTTTTGTATCGATAACCTTCTGCATTACGTACTTTTGTGAGTGCACCAACACCTTCCGGCCAGAGAGACTCATTCCCTAATGGATCTTTCGGATACTGAACAATTGGGGTTCGATCGCCATGACGGAATATCTAAAAAATATAAATCCAAAAAATATATAAAAATATACATAGTATGTGTAAGAAAAAATCAGGAAAGCCATTATACTAATGAATTTGTTAATACTTTCAATAGAAAATTATAAACGGAAATTGCAAAAGCATTGGAAAAAATAATAAAACTCACCACTTGTACCAACCGCAGTGTTTCCAAATTTGTTTCATCGCTATTGGCTGGAGTGACTGCCGCGGCTTGATTGGAGAAATGAAAGATGTTTGATAGAGCAATTAGCAAAGCAAATCTTGGTTTCCGTTTCCAGTACATGGCAATGGACGATTTGTCAAAAATTTCACATTTGCGAATTCCTGCGACGGAGATCTAACTTAAATTTGTATAGTAGTAAAGTCTGGCTTTTCCGTAGGTATTTAGTGCAATAAATGATTTTGAGGGAGCTTCGCTTTATTTAGATGAATATTAGCAACTAAAAACACAAAAGTAGATACTTGCAGTGACAATTGGCAACTGGAAGTTGCACGAAAATAACTTCTGCAGTAATTATCTTGTCAGAGGTTTATCAACAGCCTCGTTTATAACAGCGTAGTTTGTTCAGGTATAAAAATAAAGGCTGTTTTCATCCAAATTTTCATGTTCATAGGATAAACAGAAAGGTCTCTTTATTTACTTAAAATAATAACTTGTCTTAAACATTATGCTGTACAATACATACAAAGTAATCGTGCATGTGTATTTCCGGAGGAAAATTTCATTGCCAGAGTCGAAGATCAGACATGAGTATGTATAGATATGTACAATGACCATAGAACATATCACGGTTTGTTGTTTCCTTTTAATTACTTTCACAGAACAATGCGTTTGCCCAGCACTTCCGCTCATTTTTAGGGGGCTTCTGTCCAC
>JAQGBT010008072.1:0-10226 GCA_034698585.1 Disparrhopalites patrizii
AAGAAGCTCAAATTCTGGCAGTTGGCGAAGATCCCAGCCACCATGACGATGTCATTGACCCTGGTTTTCTCTGCCTTCGGCTATTCCTTTCTGGCCACGACACTAGAGCCTCGCTTACGACCTGTAATTCCTAAACAAAATTAAAAAACATTAATCCCGGGTATAAATACGACTTAGGGGCGCAACGATTCAATTCTGAATCGGATTTTTCGATTCAATTCGATTGGATTCAATTCCAATACTTGAAAAGATTCGACACCGTGAATTGAGTCAAATAATTCGATTCAAGACGAAAATCGGATCATAAAATTGAATTGAAATTCGATTCAAGACGAAAATCGGATCATAAAATTTAATTGAAATTCGATTCAAGACGAAAGTCGGATCATAAAATTTAATTGAAATTCGATTCAAGACGAAAATCGGACCATAAAATTTAATTGAAATTCGATCCATTAAATCCAAAATGTTTGTATATTCTTGCGAAGCAGAGCAATAACCATCAAGATATTGGAGCAAATTTAAATCAACGGTAAATATTATATCACGGTTACTTGCATTTATTTGGAGTGACAAACTATTAGACTTGATTATATGCCTAAAATTTGCAAAAAATTAAAAAATGTGTCACAATAATACTTTTTTGGATAGTTTGAATCATGATTCGATTCAATCCATGGTTTGATTCGAACCGAATCGAGTCATTTGCATAATGAATCGGATCGTGTTGCGAATTTCCCGATTCGAGCTTTGAAAGGAATCGAAATATGTAAAAGTTTTGGCTCAAATCCGATCGTTCTCATCTCTAATGAGACTCCAATGTAAACATGTTAGCTTCTCCTCACGCCGTTTGATTTCACAGATGGAGCTGTCGGGCAAAGGCCTCACGACGATATTCCTTCTGCTACCCGCCTTCTACGGGATTTCCAGTCCGGTGTGGGGCATTTTGGGGGACAAATTGAAACACGCTTGGCCAATCATGACGGCTGGCTCCATTTGCTGCGGCATCCTCCTCATCTTCTTCGGTCCTTTGCCCATTCCAGGCTGGGACAGGTAAGAGATGTGTTTTTGAAAATGTATACATTTTGGCTGGAATGTTGACGTCATTTCCACTGGAGGAGATAGATTGGTCGCGATTGAATGATAATTCAATAGCGATGAATGATTGAATGATGATTCTCACGTCTGGCTATACTTTAGATGCAGGAAATTAATGGCAGAAATTATTTATTATTTAAATATTTATTAATTATTTAATATAATTTATGTATTTATTACTGTAATTTATTTCAGCACATTACTTCACCACTTTTTAATGCTTCCCTTCCTCGCCTTTACCTTTGCGGCCTCGAACATCCCTGCGTGTGTGGGATGTTACAAGTACACCTTGTGCGTGTGTTCACTTGTATAATTTGATAATTTACGTATTTATTATGATTTAATTTTTTTAAATAATACTGAATTATGTTCCGTGTAATTTTCATTGTGTATGTACAAACAGGGAAGCTGGAAAACCAGATACTTCGGAGACAAATGCCGTGGCTTCTGGCCTAATTGCCTTTTCCTACCAAGGAGGGTGTGACAGATGGCTTTCAACATTTTTTTAACAACTATAAATACCATTTTCGTACAGAATGACTTAATCTTAACGTGTTTTTGGTTAGGGGATTGCTCGGATCTTCAACTGCCGGGTTTTTGGTGGAAAATCTAGGCTACATGGTGACCTCGGTGATCTTTGGGTCACTCATTGCCTTTTGGGTAAGCTTCACATTTTTCGGCAATTCATTTTCATACGCAAAAATGTACGTTGGATGTTATATGGTTTGCACATATAAATTAGGAGTTGTTTTTATTTTTAAAATTAATATTTAGAATTTAGAATAAATATATTTATGCATGCACATATCTCCAATATAATATTCGTATGTATGTGTTATTCTTTCAGGGCGTGTTCGTCACAATTTACTTCCTATGCTGCCATAAATATGCGAGAGAAAGGCCCGGATCCCAAAAAGGCTCCAGAGGGGATAATCCGGAGACGAAAGCCCTGCAAAAGGCTGGGGCTGAGAAAAAAGAAATTGAGGCGGGGCTGCCCGAAGAAAATGAAATGATCCCAGTAAAAACCTCTTTATAACCACAGAATGAATCCGCACACAATTAGCTATTTCGTCTTCCTAAACCGACAAACGCTCTCATACTATTGAAAACGTTTTTTTTAAATTTTTTTCTGATTTTTAATCCTACACTTTTAATACTGCATTTCATCACGTCTGTAAGAAAGCAATAAAAATATTTTTTTGTTGGTTCTATTATAAAAAAAAAGGTTTTTGCAGGTGACGCGGCAATCTGTATAAAAATTGTGTCGATTTTCTGAGTCATTGCACTTTCTCGGGTTATCCCAAATTTTTCTGCTACAACGCTCAATGTATGTAGATGCATATACATACATAATATGTGTCCATACTTGATACATCATCAAAAAAATTTAGGCACACAACTATAGTATATTTACCCAATTATATTCCACGCCCATCAGTTGTTTACACATCCGGATAATTTGGGCGGATAATATTTTTTCAAGTTTTTTGTTGCGCAAATTGTGCATATGTAAATAAATGTTTATATTCACACACATTTTATTACGCACTTTTGTGCCTGCAAAAAATTGTTCCATACGCACAATGATAATTCTCGACCGCAGAAAAAGGAGCATTCTGCCCAATGGAAAATTACCAATAACCTACATACAGCGGAATCCCACGAAAAATCTCGTGGAGGTCAGAGGACGTTGATCAGTAAAAAAAATGCATTGAATTAAATCACTAAAATATAATGGTTACGTAAGGATAGGATGGAAAAAGCTCTTGAAGAGTCAATTTCCATCGCACTTTCCACTCTGGCACATGTGGCATCATAAAGCAATACGATTTGCACATGTTTTAAAGGGCACAAGCATGATACTTGCTATGGGCTTCATTGATTGCATTTTTTATGGGCTTCACGTCAAAAATTAAAAAAAGAACATCTATGTCAATCAACTGCGTAGTGCTGACATAATATATACAGAAAAATTATTAAAGTCATCAGAGGAAGTGAGGACTTGCATCAAATTAGAATGCTCATTTTCTGCGGCCATTCCAATAAAAAGCTTGTACGAATTTATGGGAATTCTCCGGTGAAATTTCCTCACAAAGTGCGAATTTCCCCAGAAAGAGGATGTGGAAGATGCAAGAAAAAGAATGAATTTATGCATTTATGTATGCATTTCTTCGTGGATACTTTAACATGTAAAA
Organism: Disparrhopalites patrizii; assembly: GCA_034698585.1. Lineage (NCBI taxonomy): Eukaryota > Metazoa > Arthropoda > Collembola > Symphypleona > Sminthuridae > Disparrhopalites > Disparrhopalites patrizii. The sequence continues at coordinate 3,294 of JAQGBT010008072.1, forward strand.
AGTGCACTTTTGACCGTGAATGTCACTCTTGGGATGAAGTTATATAAGTCTAAAAATTACGCACAGAACACGGTACAAGATTATACAAGCGGAGTTGAATGAGTTAATGCGAGAGTGACGGCGAAAGATTGCGCAAGGGGAAGGAAAATAAAAAAAGCACCTGCTCTCCCATTGTCTTCTCCCAACACTTACATTTGAGCTCCCCTCACAGTCAATCACGGAGGCCACTCACGTATCACGAAGGCAATTAGTGGACAGGGAACAACACCCGATGGGGAAATCTTCCCCAAAAAAGTTACAGCCAACAACTACGGACTTTTATCAGGTGTGGCTTGAGCGCCACTGATAAAATTTTCTCCAGCCTCCAGCTCTTCTTCCATATCGTATGTACCAGGTGAACTTTTACTCTGCAGAGGGAAGCCATGCAATGGTGTGACATAATCCCTGCTCCCCTCCATTAAATCCCATGCATGTGCATTATCACATCTAAAAGTCATTGTGAATTACAAAAAAAAAAGCATGATGATCATGATGGTTCGAATTTTAATTATTAGCGACAACCCAAACGGTTAACAGGGGATAAAATCTATTTAAAATATGTCTATATGTCTAATTGTAAGTGTATTTTAAGGAGAAACGATTACTATTTGTCCATAGAGTTTCTACGAAAAAGAGAAAACTTTTCTTGTTTAGATCAGATTGATCTATTCTGGAGGGGTGAGAACCCTTTTTGGCCACCCTGTACAGACAGTTGAGATGCACGGGGATAGTGCGTACTTTGAAAAAACAATCCCATTGAAACAATAGCAAGGAACGTTTATACGTTAGTGTGCAAAGCTAACATACCGAGTGCAATCGTAATTCCCGTTAAAAGCACACATTGCGTGTCATATGCGTACACATTTAGTATGAAATGTACATATATTGATGTATAGACGACATCAAACTGCGTTGACGTTGCTTTGTAGAGGTACTCGTGACTAATTAAATATAATTATCTGCATGCATTCCGTCGGCCGGGAAAGTGGCTAACTCCAGCAAGGATAAAAATGTATTTATGTATTTTGGGATCCAGTGTCTATCGATTAATGAATTAAATTGATTTCCACCGGAAGAGCTCAGTTCTAATGACCTATTGTCGGCTTCTCCGTAGGTCAGCTAACCTAGACAACGTTACTGTTGCTGCCGCCTGTTATCAAGCAGGGTGTATCTGCCTACAAGCTTATCAGCCTTTTCATTACCTAAGAATCCTTTGTGTCCAGCTAACCATTGTAGAACAACAGAGTTTTCACGGTTCAAGGATTCTAGACTATTATGGCATTCTAATAGAATGCCAGATCTGAATCGTCCAGATTGCAAAGACCAAATTGCCGACAGACTCTCTGTATACAGGTTGATGGCTTTTGGTCCATAAAAGCATAAAATTCATTGTTAACGTTGCAGTTGAACAAGTACAGTCAATTCGCTCTATAACGGACCTCCTTATACCGGTTTTCACACTGTAACGGTGATCACAAAGTCGCCCGAGATCATTTCAATGCTAAAATCTTCCTCTATAACGGTTATTTTGTAACGATTTTTTCGTTATACCGGGGAAGCTCTGAATCCCCGACCAATAAATGTCTTTTGCTATAACGGTTTTTAGCCAACCACACACAAGCTATAGCTAATAGCTATACTGGTTTTTTCAAATTTGTGAATCCCCGCCATAAATTCATTTTTGCGATAACAGTTTTAGGATACGCCCTCACACGCTATATCGGTTTTTCGGCAATTTCGATTACCCTGCCATTAAAACCTTTTTCTAACGGTGTTTCTTATACCCATTTTTCGTTATAACGGTTTTTCTGGCTGCTTCTTGCGAAACTGTTATAGAAAGAATTGACTGTGTGGAGTCTCTCCATAACAGCACCCCTTATAACAGCATGTTCTCCATAACGTCATGAAATTCGCAGCACCTTGTACATAGAATACATAATAATTGTGTTCTCTATAACAGCATTCCTTTTATAACAGCAAAATTTTGGGTTCCCTTGGATGCTGTTATAGGGAGACTCCACTGTAATTTGCATTTTAACAATAAGGATGACAATGATTCGATTTGAAATATGTACCGATTTTCGATTCAATTCAGTTCAAGCACATACCTTTAACGTTTCAATTAAAAAATGCCAATAATTCAATTCAAAACTGAATCGTAAAAAATCGAAAGATCCATTAATTTATATAAAACTTGATTCATCGTCTGATTGATAGATCGAATCAAATTGAATCAATTTCATTATGAATTTAGATCCAATTGCATATAATATTTGGATTCAGATCAGGCTTTGGAATGGAACCGAAAATGAAACAAATCATATTGTTGCCATTCCTAATTTCAACTTTGGTGGAGTTAGTCACTTTCCGTTCTCAGTGGACGATTTATCCCAAGTTATTTTTGACGATTAATAGTATGCCATGGGAATGGAGCGAGAGAGAGAGTTTGGAGAGGAGAGGCATCCACTTGACACTACTGGGAAGTGATAAGGAAAACGAACTCTCGTCCTGAAATCCCTTCGCTTTTAATAAGGTCCTCCAGCACGAACGGATGCTCATTTCTCCTTTGACTGCCAAAGAGATGACAAGCCCTCTTCAGCCATCTCTCTCACACGCTGTCAAACATTTAATGGGAAACGATTGTTACTTGAATCCACACTCACGCCTTATTGGAGTAACCTTTTCTTTCCCTGGAGAATTCTTAACAAAATTGTTTATAAACACGAATTAAGATAAAAAAAATGGCGCCTAAAAATTTAAGCTCCAGCAAAGGTACAAAAAATTAGCCATTCAACTCAACTTGTTGTTTTCCCCAAAAAGACTTATTATATTTTCGACGTTTGGAGGAGAAAAAAGTCGCGTGAACTGGATCAACGGAAAAATACAGCGGATTCTTCACTTGAATTATCTGACTGTTCTCTCTTTTCCCCTAATCCCAACTCCACTAATTATCTTTATCTCTCCCTTTCCTATTTTCCAATTCTTATCGTTCGCTGCTCTTTTCTTTGGTTATTTCTGTACAATTATCTCCGTCGTTCTTCCAGCTGGTTTTATCAATCTCTCCTTTCCATTTCTTCAGAAATATCCGCTCTTTTCTCTTATTCTTTCTTTGTCAATCCATTTTCTCCCCTTGTCTGACCATTATCTCTCTCTTAATTTTTTCGAACTTTCTCTCTCTTAATTTTTCTGAACGTTCTCTCCTTTAATTTTTCTGAACATTCTCTCTCTTAATTTTTCTGAACATTCTCTATCTTAATTTTTCTGAACGTTCTCTCTCTTAATTTTTCTGAACGTTCTCTCCTTTAATTTTTCCGAACATTCTCTCTCTTAATTTTTCTGAACGTTCTCTCTCTTAATTTTTCCGAACATTCTCTCTCTTAATTTTTCTAAAATGTTTCTCTCTTTCTCTGAGCTTTCTCTCTTCCATTTTCCACTATTTTTTCTCTATGTATCCGCAATCCCATATTCTTCCATTAGCTCTTTCTCTCTATCGCTCTCTCTGCCTTTATGGATAGCTATCTTCTGTCTGTTCTGTTTCTTTCTCCAAGGACATTTCTCGTCCCATCTCTGTTAATTGTCTCTACATTTTTCCGTCTCATTCCTCGTCCATTTATAATCTCAGCTAATTCTCTCTTCATTTCTCTCTCAATCTTTCCCAGTCACATTCCTCCCCATTTACTCTCTGTTTCCTTCTTAATCTTCTTTTTATTTCTCCCTGTCAATCTATCACTTATCTCTCTGTCTTCTCTCTTCTCTTAAACTTATTTAATTTTTCTTTTGTGAGCCTAATCTCATCCTACCTTCAGATTTCCTTCTCAATCTAATCTCTGTCTTCCGCCTTCTTAGTTACAGCTAGGGCAATAATTTTTTATGATATTTTACATTTTCCCCGTCACAAATTCATAGAATCTATTTCGTACATTTTTCTTCCTATTTTTCTCCCTAATTATTTTATCTTCTTGTATCTTATGTTGACTCTCAAATTTTCCTTGCAGTCAGTAAATGTTTTCGAAATTAGCTTTTCTCCGAAAATATAATCTCACTTTAAAAAACGTAAAACGATTTTACAACTTGCCCTTATCACCCAGCAAATACCTGATTGTAAGACCAGATTGGTTTGATTTGCTCTGTATTTGTATGTTAATGAAATTGCGTCTTTCTCTTTTGAATATTTACCTTAAACGTTTCGGTACAATTTTTTTTAAATGGTTAAATCAATGAAACGTTTTTACGCTTTTCTTTTTTAAATGGTAAAATCAATGAAAGTTTCTACCCCAAATTAATTTTTTAATGGACCATACACACTCTCCTGCAAAAGATTATTCCATTGAATAACTATTGCCGTTGGAAAACAAGGGAGATAGGACTTTCCGAGAATTGAGAGAAGACTTTAACCTTATCAATAAAGTTCAATGTCAACTTTCCAATAATTGTGTTGACGAGCAAATAAAATCCTGCTCTTTTTAATTGACTCTCGAGTAATTACTGCCAATGGGAAAAGAGCATTCACATTTGAACTAATTCAAGTGTCTCATGTTCGGAGTTCAAAAGGTGGGCAGATAAGGCAGGAATTCCAGTTAATCTCCTTTAATATTAATATCCCTCTCAACCCCCTAAAAAAATCCAGATTTTACAACATGCATATTATGCATTATCTGTTATAATATTATATAAAATATGAATGAACACGTATTTTTTTCAGTGGCATATAATAATTCTGTTTTTTATTTGCAAATTCAACAGAGAAGATCCTGACCGGATGTGACTCCCCCCCGCCGACACCGCAGACCCTGCCATGGCTCTTCCCCGGGCCCGATCCCAATACCCGTAATAGTAATAACAACAATAACAATTTCCAGTACTACAACACCATCGAAAAGGCCCCCGGGCCCGAGAAGGTCCCAAACATCCCCCCGGAAGGGAAAGACTCCAAAATCTCCCAAGAATCTCATCGGAGTGAGCTTCCGGAAGTGAAATTGTACGCCCGAAGATGGCTCATCCTCGCCCTCTTCATCTGCTACAGCCTCGCCAACGCCTTCCAATGGATCCAATTCTCCATCATCAACTCCCTCATGGCCGAATTCTACCAAGTTTCGCCGGAATGGATCGACAACACGGCCCTCGTCTACAGCATCGCCTACATCCCTTTAATATTCCCGGCGACCTACCTCCTGGAGGCAAAGGGCCTCCGCTGGGCCGTCCTCCTCGGCTCCCTCGGGACGGCCTTGGGCTCCTTGGTCAAGGTCTTTAGTGCCTCCAAGGACCTATTTTGGCTAGCTTTTACCGGCCAGACGATCGTGGCGGCCTCCCAGACGCTTATTTTAGAGGTCCCGCCCCTCCTTGCGGCCGTCTGGTTCGGGCCGGATCAAGTCTCCACCGCCACGAGCATCGGAGTCTTCGGGAACCAATTGGGCATCGCCCTGGGCTTCCTCATCCCGCCGATGCTGGTCAAGAATGGGACGGCCGAGGAGATTACGGCCGGACTCAAAACGATGCATTACGGGACGGCGGGGGTGACCTTGATCATCTTCGTGGGGGTCATCTTCCTCTTCCAGGAGAGGCCAAAGCATCCGCCGAGCATGGCGCAGGCGCAGATCCTCCAGAGTACGGCCGAAGGGGAGCGGGAAAGCTATGTTTCGTCCATTAAACGGCTTATGCGTAATCGTGGATTTCTGCTCCTTCTGCTTAGTTATGGGCTAAACGTGGGCGTGTTCTACGCCATCTCGACACTTTTGAGCAATTTCATCCTCCAGTATTGGGAGGGGCACGATGAGGACGCGGGGCGCATCGGTCTGGTCATCGTCCTCGCGGGAATGGTGGGCTCCGTTCTGTCGGGACTCATTTTGGACCGGACTCGCCTCTATAAGGAGACGACCTTGGGCCTTTATATCCTCTCGTTCGTTATAATGATCATCCACACCTTCACTCTCATTCACGGAGATCGGATTTGGTATCTCTACATCGTCATGGCCGCCCTGGGCCTCTTCATGACCGGATATCTCCCCGTGGGCTTTGAGTTTGGCGCGGAAATCACGTATCCCGAGTCGGAGGGGACTAGTGCGGGACTTTTGAATTGCTCCGCCCAAATTTTTGGGGTCATCCTCACCCCCGCCACGAGATTCATCTTCCAATCGGAGGCCGGGGATTTGGGAGCGAATTTGACCCTCAGCGGCGTCCTGTTGTTGGGAGTGATTCTAACGGCCGTTATTCGGCCGGAACTCCGCCGGCTCCATGCCATGAAGAAACAGAGGCCTAGCTTTGCGGGTAGTACTATGAGTGATAGTGGGGAGTGTGTCGCAGGATGTAGTCAGTCTGTATGATCTTTTCGCTTTAATTATATTTATATATTATTTTTAATGTCCTGGCGTTATTTTTTATTTTATAACTGAATGGCATTTTGTACACTGTGGCGTCGCCTTGAAGCTACCTAGAAGAGAGTGAGGCTTGTATTTTTTATCATGTTTTAAAGAACAATAAAATGAAGATGAATAAAAATATTTGGGATTAATGGAGACTCTCCGAATTGACTTTTCTTTATTTTCGGCTGCATTAAATGTATTACGTACGATAAATGAATTCATTTACAAACGACTCTCTCTATAACAACACCGAAATGCATCAGAAAAGGTGCTTTTATAACAAACTGCTGGTAGAGAATTAGTTAAAAAATATGAATATTAATTTATTAAGATTACTTTAATGCTTAACTGTGATAATTTTTCAAATTCTAACAATATTTACACAATTGGGCGTAAATATTTATATTTTAGTTAGAAAATAATGAAATTGTGCAGGTATAGAGTTCCAGTGCTGTTATAGAGAAAAAGTTAATGTTGAAGGGATACCTAACTTAGGCGCTGATGCTCTTTAAGGAAGAAAATGTTGTTATAGTGA
>JAQGBT010008073.1:0-10226 GCA_034698585.1 Disparrhopalites patrizii
ATAGATCCACAAATTCGGCTATCCCGCACACGTTGTCGTTTTCGTACACGTACTCTCTTCGCAAATGCTCTAATAATTAATGGCGCAACAGAGAGTTTGCATGTCTTACTTATGAATGAGTTTCTGAGAACTTATAGCTGTAGAGTATGAACAAACTTTGAAACTTGAACTGATTAACAAATACGTTGTAAGTGCAAGATTTTGGACCTCTTTAATGGACTTGTCTTAGTACGCGCTTCCATATTTAGTATTTAGCATAAGTTTAAATTTCGTGGCGTGACTTGTGGCTTTCATTTTGTGGGCAGAGCGAACTTATAGTCGCAAGTATGTATAAGTCATAAGTTTCCTTTAATAAGTTAGTTTACTCAACCTGAAACTGTCTAATATAACTATTTTTTGTTATGTTTGCAGGAAAATCTACTTTACTAGGTGTGTTGACGCAGGGTGAACTCGATGATGGACGAGGGAAAGCTCGATTAAACATGTTCAATCATCTCCACGAAATTCAGAGTGGAAGGACAAGCTCAATATGTCACGATTTTTTGGGATTTGATTCGCAAGTAGGAACAAAAAAATTATCGTAATAATGGACGAGCTGTGCTTTTGTTATATACATAAATTACTACAAAAAATGGATTAATGTTTTTAGGGTCGAGTGATTAATTATCAGGATGGAAGTCCAAAAACTATTTGTGAATTGTCCACTAAGTTAGTCACATTAATTGACTTGGCTGGTCATCAGAAATACTTGCGAACAACCATTAGGGGTATCACTGGTTATTCCCCTCATTACATTCTTTTCATCATTAGTAGTGGCATTGGTTTCACCAACAATGCTAAGGAGCACCTCTCACTAGCATTAGCGCTCGAGGTAATTTACCGATGTTTGCAACAACCGTATGTGTAGAAATGTAGTTACTAGTTAGTATTATTTTTCAATTGTACACTGCTCTGGTTCTAATATACCCCAATTCTCGTTTGCAGATTCCTGTTGTGATTGTTGTAACCAAAATTGATCTGACAACACCTATGAAATTGGAAAAAACTCTCTATGATATCGAAATGTACTTTGAGAAGGTTAAATCGAAGAAAATCCTTGTTCGGGTGAACAATGAAGACGATGTTATTAACGTAGTGGGAAATGACAAAAATATTCCTATAATTTGTGTCTCAAGTGTTAATGGCGCTGGGCTTGATGCTTTGTTTCAACTTCTATTTCTCTTACCTCCGGGAATTAGTCCAAAGCAAAGACAACTTTTAGAGGTACGTGATGACTACGTGATGACGTCGAACAACTGAACATAATGTTTCCAAAGTAGTGAGGTGTGTTGTATGTGAAAGATAATTCTTATCTTACTTTTTCCATATTAGGAGAAGCCACCAGAGTTTCAAATCGATGAAATTTTCCGAATACCGCGCCAGGGAAAAATTCATACTATTCTCGGGGGACTTTTAACACAAGGAGTGGTTTCGGAAGGGACTCCGTTCTTAATAGGTGCAATGATATTCGCTGATGTCGTATGTTTCTGTTTGTTGGATTCATATTTTAGTTTACATTTCCGAATCGCTATCACTTGCAGGCCCATTTATTAACGGAAGTTTTAGACCTGTTACCGTAACGTCGATTCGCCGGCACAAAACAGCGTGCAGAGCTGTCCGGGCTAGCCAGAGTGCATCCATTGGATTAAATATTGAACTGACTGACGTCAGACCGGGAATGGTTTTAATAAGTCCCAGAATCACGCCCTACCCAAAAGCATGCATTTGTTTTCAGGTATTGGACAGCGATTTCACGTTATTCTAAATTTATTGCTTTTTGTATGCGTGAAAAGTTCTTAACAGGCGAATCTGTATTTAATGGCTCCTCTGTTTTTACAGGCTGCAGTTTATGTGATGTATCATTCAACATCAATTGCGAAGAAGTTTCAGGCGACGATACACGTTGGAAATGTACGGCAGACAGCTATCGTTGAAGATATTTCTACCGCATCTATCACAACGGATGAGAGGGCCTTGGTTACGTTTCGATTTATAAAGCATCCGGAGTATATCAAAGTAGGATCCAGAATGCTCTTTCGAGAAGGCGACTCAAAAGGCTTCGGGACAGTGACTCATGTATATCCTATGAGTGCTTGACTGCCGTCAGAACATCCAGCTATATGCCGTAGCAATGACAATTTTATTACACATGTTAAGATGGTGCATGGAAAATGAATTTATTGTAACAGGAAAACAGAAAACATTATTACTTGTTGTAAGATTGGCTAAGGAAGGGGTCAAAATTCGGGAGGCTCTTGTGCGGTGTACCTGAATGACAATTTGCTGTTAAATGACTGTATGCTAGAGAGTTCATCCTTGCAGAGAAAAAGCTTGTCGATAAACTGTTTCAGAAAAAGGAAACCAACGGACACGACTACGTAATCTTTTTGTTACCAATAGGGTTGTACGTTTTAAGTGTTAGGTTTCCTGCGCTTGCAGTCAGACTTTTTAAGATTTCAATATTTTCATTAGTTGTGTCACCTCTTGCTTTTTACTTTACCGTGCATGTACAACCTGCGGCAGCCTTTAGCGTTTAGTTGAGTTGTAAGTAGTCCGTGTTGGTGGTTATTCAGATTATTAGATTACAATCTCCTTGTTTATATAAAGAATATTTTTTGAAGTAAAAATTGCAAATTCTTAAGATTTCACATTGTGGCATGTCCCAATGAGTATTACGCATAATCAAAAATAGTGAATGTCTGGCCCGAAAGTAAAATTTTGACTTTTCGTTACATTTAATAATTTTATTTTTCTAGTCATTCGTTTTTTCTGAATATTGCATTATTGCTCACGTGTAACAAAGTTCGTACTAGGAGAGTTTTTGTTCTTCAATGAGAATTATACAACGGTGACCATTTGACAGTTTCCTTTCGATTGAATTTGTCTGTTTAATAATTTTATTGCTATTTTAAGTGTTGAGAATTTATTGAAGCACAAACTGCTCACATTACATTTATATGGTATAATGTATAATTACTGTGCCTTGGCTTAAATGGTTTACGTTTTGTGATTTTACCAGTGTTAACTGCAGGCAGCCATAGGCTGGTTCTTTCAAGCGTGTTGCAACATGGCTAATAGAAGTTGCATTAGAATGCACCAGAATGTGTTTCTCTGCCGAAGTGTAGCGTATAACTTTAGGTAATAGAACTGTTGATCTCCTGCCGATTATGGACAAGGTAGATAATGATATCTTACATCCAGCACATTTATTTACATATGCTTGTGAATGCAAGTACTACGAACCACAGCAATGACGGAAGTTTAATTGTAGATATTCATTGTGTTTTCAACCGTCAATGCGTGTGTTTAAAATCCTGCGCTTAATCATATTTTTTTCACCAAGAGAAAAGTGTTAGTAAAAAAATGTATATGGAGTTCCGAATAACTTACTTTTTCTGTAAACAAATGTTTGCTCTCCATAAATAAAGTTAAGTATAAAAAAATCAAATTGTATGTGTACTCTGTCCACTAATTTTTCATCACATTTGTTCTGCATTTTTTTAGCCAGGTTATAGATAGTAGACCAGCTTATAGATAGATCATGCAACTTTTTCGCACCGTTTAATTCATTTATATTTAATATTTCCGTGGTTTTTAAGTAAATTTGATCGTTTTCGACTGTCACCCTTGCTACTGGACTACTTACGGAATGTGTGAGCGTGAAAAAGTCATGGTTTCATTATTCTTGTTCTTGCAGAAACTTACTGACAAATTCTTAATAAGCTCCATACAGTGAAAGAATACACTTAACACAAAAAAATTATTTCTGAGATTCTGTCTCGCAAGCTTGTACTCAAAATGATAAACTTACGATTTACAATCTTGTACGGGAAACTTGGAAATATTTCTTTCTTGTATGATTAAATTGAAAATGGGGTAAGACGTGATAGAACCAGTTAGACACAAGGCAGCATAACCGTAGCTTGAAATAATTGTGTAAAGAAAAAATAATAAACTTAAGGACTTTATTGCTTCAAATTATAATTCATCTATGTCTCGCATATAATTCTTACAACTATTTATACATCACGTAACCATTCTCTCAACTTTAACTACTAGCTACTTTAACGCATTCATTCACAGGACTAAAACCCGACAATTTGGAATTGGATGCATGACACACGGAAGGAAGACGATATTACATATTGTGCGATGTGGTGGCTGTACACGAGAAGACACATCTGATAAGAACCGTTATTGCTTTCGATTTAAAATCTTGTGTTTCTGAAATGTATCAATTGATGTGAGTGACATTACACCAAACAATATCGAATTTCTGCGAATGGGATTAATACCCGTAATTTCTGGTGTAAATTGTGGTATTTATAATTTATATTCTTAATTGGAAGCACGTGCCCTCACCCAAACATTGATATAGTTCGGATGAGATTGACTATAGCTTTACCGGGTTTACCAAGTGTGAGTAATGTAATATTATTTATACCTGATTTGATGCAACACTGCTGCACTAAGCGGTAACAATGGAATCTAGCAGATTCCCGAGTGTCTAGTTTTTCGTTTCTCATAGAAATTCGTAGAAATCTAACGATAAGGTTCACTTGTGCTTCTTTAACTATAAGGCGCAGTCCTTTATGGAGTAATTTGACTAAACCTAATACGCACTTCTAATACAATGCGTATTCCGCAAGGAATTCACACATCCTTTGTACAGAGTAATTGTGAAAGATAATTACTGTTAATTATTATTAATAATGTTAATTATTATTATTAATGTTACTAAATATTAATCCTGAATGACAAAACAATAGAAAGTTCGATTGTTGTCACAAGTGTGGACGAACTTCTTTTTCCTGAATGAATTCCAATTCCCAAAGATCGAATGAATATTAATTTCGTGATCATTGGTAATTCTCGCTACAATTCCAAGTACAGATAAATAAAAGAAAGTAATGGAATACCGTAATACTTACATAACATATACAAATAGTAAATAGTGATTACAAAGCAAAACACAATAATATGATTTGTATTGCATGTATGTATATTGTATTATAGTCTTTTCCAACTTCAATTCAGGAATGTTGAAATGTTACATTATCTATGTATTTATGTATGTATAATCTCTTTTGTACAAATACCTAATCTATACACCTAGCTATAGCTTTGCAGTTTGTGATAGAGTTATAGTTATTTAGTTATAATATTCTACGCATTTACACGAAAATACGTAACGAAAATCACAATATTTTCTGCACCTCCGCTTATGAACTGGTCAAACCAAGATCAATTTTAATACAAATTTTTTATTATATCTATGTGTATATAATAATACGGAAGATATTTCAAAAGTTTCACGGACATATGGTAAGATTCACATTTTGAAGGCAACAGACGAGAAGGATATCAGGGTTTATACAAAATAGATGTATTGGTTTATTTTTGGACGGTGACAAATACTAGAACACTAATTGAGTTCTTGACATTTTATGCAATCCTGCATACTTTCACTGAACTCTTCAATCTGAATCGTAACCTCCGAAAATCCAAACTTGTTCCGAACCAAAGTAGACGCTCTCTTCAATATTGAATTAGAGCTCCCATTGTTAGGATCTAAGCAAAAGCAAAGAAGCAGCACAAACATTTAGCACAATAGGTACATAACGAAAGTTTCACATGTACGTATTTCATACTTACGAACTGCCAAATGAGCTGATAATGCCATTCGGTCCATGGACAACGACCATATTCTCAAATTATGGACTTTGTAAACTCCTTTCACAGACAACAAAGCTTCACGAACTTCATTGAAATCTACCCCTTTCGGTATTCCTGATTGAAAATTCGAAATCATCATAGTTCAATCCACTACAATACAAATTAATGATTAACATAAAATGCTTGCAGCACAGCTTGGATAAACTCACCTTCCATGAGAACGACCAGCGCGTCTTTAATAATGGAGTAAGTAGTTGCGAGGACTAAAACGGAGAATAAAAATGTGCAAATGGGATCAACAATAACCAAGTCTTTGCGAAAGTATATGACGAGGGCGGCTACGAAGACTCCAACGCTTTGAATGAAATCGCCTATCACATGAATAAATGCAGCTCGAACGTTAATATTCACTTTCTCATGTTTGTACGTCGAGGAATTTTCAGAGGTAGGTGTCGAAGCCGAACTGCTCGAAGAGGCCTCCACATCACCATTTTGTCCCTGATGGTGACCATGATTCTGGCCATGACTGTGACCACCCCCACCATGAGCGTGCGAATGCTGATGGAGGGTGCACCCCATACTATAAAAAAATCAAACGTGTTAGCATGTCATGCAGTGAAAATAAAACATTCGGTACAGAAAGAGAATTCACTCAGTAACTTACATTATATTGACAATCAGACCGACGCCGGATGTTATCAACATTATGGGAGCATCGATTTCAAAGTCTTTGTTGACAATGCGCTGCACAGCCATGTATACAAGGATGCCAGTGACCACCCATATCAGCAAAACCGATGTGAGCGCTCCAATAACTTCTGTACTCAATTAAATCGCATTCATGAAACTTTTATTTTATGAAAACTGAATGCATTCACCCTCACTTTCTACCTGAGTTACTGAATCGAATATTTCGAAGAAGATTAGTAATAAAAGAGTATTGTTTGTATTCCACAGGAAATATGGCAAGGCAAATACGTATTCTGAAAACCTCGTAATTAAAAAATCGTTCCAGGAATTGCTGCTACTTTCATTCGCTATTACAAAACGATTCTTGCAATACCGTGAAATTAGTGGCTCAGGTCACCTTTTGCAGTTTTGCGGTGGTGGCAGGTACCGAATGAGCTCAACTACAATTGTTTCATCAATACATCTTCATATTCCATTCTTCAAGTGAATACTCGTATTACAAAGTAGAATAATTCCTCATTTTTTCGATCAAGTGACATTAATCATGTTATTTTCACTTGATGCAGCCACTGAGGCACAAAAAATGCAGAAGCTTTGGGATTTGAGGTTGTTACAATTTTTGTCATTAAAAAACCAACTGTAAGCACGTAAGTACCTGCACGATGATAGCCATAACTCAATCTTTTTGTAGCCGGTCTTTGAGAAATGTACAGGGCAAACAGCGAGATCATGAAGCCGGCAAAGTCCGTCAGTAAATGAGCTGCATCAGTTGCAACAGCTAGACTTCCAGCCAGCACGCCACCTATAACAGTTTACACATTTCAAAGAACAGCTCTCCATTTTTCCAGATACGAAAAATAATTCACCACACAATGAGCCGGTGCTCATGGAATGAACTGTGTGAGGAACCACATCAGGTTTTAATTTCATAATCAACTAACAAGAAATTTTAAACTTAATTCTATAAATATAACTTTATGTATAATTGACATACCTATGGCTTCTCCTATCATAAATATAACACAGAGAATGCTTGCAATCCATAACTTCTTCCGAGCTTTTCTATCGAATTCTTCCCGAATCTCATCATCATGACAGTGTTCATTCGAATCATCTGCGGTTTCAACAAAATCAGAAGTTTACAAAAGTTGCTCAACAAGGTGAAACATCAATCAATGAAAACAGGCCTACGTTGAAGAGTAATCGACATGTTCCGATTCTTCATGGGTACATTTCTATTGGACTGCAAATCATAATCCCCGTCCTCATTCATCTGGAGCTTCCTTTTGCATGTTGGACTAGGGCAAGATGACCTCATTTGCTTGCACTGGCATACGCTGGACTTGCCATGAAAGCCTGTTCCGTTAATCAAATTGTTCCCTGTGACACTGCTGTTCCCGTCGTCATGTCCCCCATACATCTTGTTTGGGGTCTCCTCCGATAACCTGTCCCATGAAAAATTCCGAATCACATTAAAACTCTTCAAATTCATTTCGATTTTTTTTTTCGTTTTCCTTTCTCTCCCCGAGATTATGTCGGTCCTTATGAGACAGCGCAAACCTGAACACCGTATCGTTCCCACGAACAGGTATATTTGAGTCACTTTAGTACTACACTGTCTAGCCGCACTTCAACTCCGATTTTAAAAATTATGACACGTTATTGGAATGGCGTAAACTCTTAAAATAATAAAAATGGTCTGGATAATGACAACAGGTGAGCTCACTTCTCTTTCTTCCACAGCTATGAAATATACACTGGACATGTTACAGCATTTGATTGAGCTAAAAGGAAATTGCAAATTTATTCCGAATGACAGGTGAGCAATTTCACTGCGTTCTTATTACTGTGTTGTTACCTATAAACTTTACGATCCTTTGCCAGATTAAGCTCTAATACGCGTCACAAACTCCTGTATTCCACATCCAAATCAATCCCAGAAAAAGCACGTACTGGTATTCTTGCTGAGGCGGAGGAGGAATGTGTACATTTTAACCACACTACATATCGTCATTCATATATTATTGGTTTTGTGCCAGTAAATATGTATATTCTTTGTGGTTGCTACAAGTCTCTCCATTCAAGATAACAAAACCACTGGAAATGAAAAATGAATATTCTTTTATAACAACTCCACAATTGTGGTAATTAGTGGCATTTGCTCGTCAATCATTACGTATAGAAACAGGGTATGCAAAACATCCTCATATAGCGCTTTTTTTTGTGCGTGCGTACAAACTAAATACAAATAATGTTATTCACTTTTCACTATTGTCTCATTTATATTTAGTAAATAACATCCAAGAAAAAAAGAGAGCGTTAGCTAAATTAAACTTTCCAAGCAAATAAAAATTTGTAAAAGCTCTATGAAAGCGGTAAAACCGGTGCTTTCCATTTAAAGATGTACTTCAAGAAAGCGTGACTAGCAAATGCTTAGATTACCGCTAACACATGGATTGAAGAACTTTAGTTGAAGGGTGTTCGCTATCTTAAACACATGTTCATTGAATAGAAAATTATTACTATTACAGTTCAAAAATATCTAAAAAAAACTTTTCACATTCCTCCGTTGTATTTAAAATGCAACCATCAACTATTTACGACAGAACGAACCATTTGTTTTCGGCGCACGGTAGGACGGAGTGGCATTCATATCCTAGGAAAGTCATTAGTTTATTAGAATAATTGTCGACCAGTTCCACAAGAATACTCAAGCATTCTGGAGCAAGAACCCCGCAACAGGATTTTCTTTGTTTGACTACTCTATTCCGCCATCCATAATCTATCAATAATACTCCTGCCACTCGTGTTCTGCAATTCCAATTTTTACTAAATGTAATAAGGAAACTGATTAGTAATGGAAATGCTTGATACTACATACCCACTTATTATTTCGATTCCGCTTCGTACGAATGGAAGAGTGCAATTTATTATCCATGCACAACGCATACAGTACAGTACATAATAAAACACTGACACCCATCCTATAAGTGCTGCAGATGCGGATGGTAATTCACTAATTCAGCAAGCTTGTCACAAGTCACAAACTTTACACGGACAAAAATAATTGATTATATATAATTGGAGCAGTTCTGTGTACTTGCAAGCGGTTAAACTACTCAAACACTTTGTGGTATTTCTCCGATTTTAAACTGCGTGGTCTTGCGACCCATTTGCAGTCACATTTTCCTAATATTTGCCGGCTTTTTGGACTGCACCAAAAAACATGGCTAGCATTGTTTTTTCTCGAAATTAAGTAGCAACTAATTTGATCCAGCACGGTCGACATCGATCTGTGAGTCATTCGGGTCTAGACTATTAGTCTGGGTATTATAGCAGTATAGGATGCGGAAATGAAATTTGGGTTAGCTTCCAACTATCACATCTTTTGCGCCACCATTATTGGCGAAATTGACCATGGAAACAAAATATTTGGAGGGCGACATTTTACTACGAAAAATCTGTAACTACTTTCAAATATTATTTTATACGTAACTTCGTGATTTTTGTCCTATTCAAAAGTTACAAAATTTGTTGCATTGAGATATAATCGGGATTTAAAATGAAATATTGGGCATCCTTGTGGTCACATTTATGGTTTCCAGTTTTTCATTATTGTAAATGTCTGCGGTTATTTAATACACCGAAACTGCAAGTCTGACGAATTGTGCCGACAATTGTTGTTAGGTTCAAAGCTGACGAAACGATATAACGTGGCGGTCATATAAATAAAAAATAGTCCATTGGTGTAGAGTAGCAAAAAATTTGGCGAGTTAAGATTTAAATATATTTTCATGCAATACATTTTCAATTAATAATAT
>JAQGBT010008074.1:0-10226 GCA_034698585.1 Disparrhopalites patrizii
TATCTACAGATCCGCGAGAGCTATTCACTATATATGCACTGATGATGAAAATGACTCAGCAATGAAATTTTCTAAAAGAACATTCACCAAGAAATAATTTTGTATGGGGTGCACTTCCTCAGCGGGGTTGCTTTGCATTTAAAAGTTACGAAGAGTGTTCTTTCTGCGCAATTTAAATTTTAAACAGTAACCACCTAACATGTGTTGGTTTTTCAGCAAAGCAAATGCACCGTAAAATATCCATAAAAACCGGCGTCGTCGTCGTCGTCGGAAACTCTGTTTCCGAACTGCATTCACTGCGCGATGAAAACTGGCAGTTAAAGTACACAGCGCCAGCTTAGCTAACCCATCATGAACTTTTCACATCCCATCATGAATTCCTACACGCTTCAGTCAGGCTTCGGGACAGTGTACTCATTTCTATTTCATGTGATGGTGTATTTTATAAGTGCTATATTTGCCCACAATTTACAAGTACCTATAGGTACTTTAATGTGGTAATTCTTTAAAGAATTACCACATTACAGAATTACCACATTAGAGTATTACCACATTAATATATGCATTACCACATTAGATATTGCTAATGTTAATGTGGGTATATAATTATTAATGAAGTTTTCACGGCATTATTAATGAAGTTTTCACTAGTTAATAAAAAAAATTCTTAAAAAGTGGTCATTTTTGCTGTGGGCTCAAACATGGTCGTGGGCGCACAGAAATCTCTCAGTGGGCGCATTTGTGACCGCGGTCACAGGATTGGGCACCGCTGGTCTATAGTCATAGACACGGCTTTTCTGGATAAACCCTGATTTTGGAAATTGTGGACTTAACTCCGTTTGCTTCCGAATGCTTCATATGTATTGGATTAAAGTTACAGGCAGTACTATTAACAGATGAGTTGCTAGGTTCCAAACATTGCTCATGCAAATTACATTAATAAGATATAAGATACCGGGAAAACTTCTACACAAATGGATACATGGTCAGAAATAACCTCAAAAATACATTAAAAACAGAATAATGAAGGCAATATTTTCACAAAAAAGTAATGATCATCCAACAGGTGTCCATTATTTCCAAACAAGTAATTTCATACAATTCAAACTTACACATACAGTGGAGTCTCTATATAACAACTCTGGAGGGAAGGGCGAAAAATGTTGTTACATGGAAAATTTGTTATATAGAACATTAAATATGTTTCTTGGATGTACGAAGGGCGGAAAAAATAATGTTGTTATAGAGAGATGTTGTTATAAACAGACTTGTTATAGAGAGACTCCACTGTACATACCCGGAAGATGAGAGAGGATTAGCGCAATCATTTATATTTCCCGAGCATTCACTATGGTGACCGTGGGTTGTTGTTGTCAGGATTAATTTTCTCCTCATCTGCGAATCACAAACATCTTATCAGGATCCCTGCTTTTCTTCCCACACAAACTTCGTCCCTCTCAAAGTTCCTAAATCATGCTCATTTGCGATCGGATTACTGGAATTGGCCATGTTCGTGAGCGTAAGGGGCTTAGCAAGCACAGAAAAATAATGAATCCCTCTAATCCCACGTCTCATCGCTTTCCTTTCCTCAGAAAACGCCTTCTGTGCCATCAATCCGCCGCCCCCAGTAGCACTGTCCAGTGGAGTCTCTATATAACAACTTTGAAGGGAAGGGCCAAAAATATTGTTACAGATAAAAGCTGTTACGTAGATCACAAAATACGTACTTCACATGTACGAAGGTCTGAAAAAATATTGTTGTTATATATAAATGTTGTTATAAAGAGACATGTTATACAGTTGACTCACCCTATAATGGCCCTCCTTGTAAAAGCACTTACTCTATGGCAGCAGTGCTGATTCCCCCCTTCAGCTTTACCAAGGTAAAGTGCGCTCTCTGTAAGAACACTCCCTATAACAGCAGTTACTCTATAACGGCAGGGTATTTTCTTCCCTCGCTCGCATTCCTCTCACTATAACATTTTCTCCCTGTAATAGCATTCGCGCCCAAGTCAGGTGTCCCTTCAACATTCACTTTTTCTCTATAACAGCACCGGAACTCCATACCAGCACAATTTCTTTCTTTTCTCACTAAAATGTAAATATTTACGCGTAATTGTGTAAATATTGTTAGAATTTGGAAAATTATCAAAGTTAAGCCTGAAAAAAATCTTTACCTGCAATTCTCTATACCTGCAGTTCGTTATAAAAAATCTCTTTCTGGTGCAGATAGGGTGCTGTTATAGAGAGATTCAACTATCTCTAACTTGCAAAAGATTGCTTTTTCCAAATTTATAGCCCAAAAATAATCCTAATTAATTATTATTAATATTTTTTAACTATATACAGTGGACTCTCTCTATAACAACTCTCCTTATAACAAGTCTTTCTTTATAACAACTATATTTTTCACCCCTTTGTATATGTAATGTACATATTAAATGTTCCATATAACAACTTTTGCATACACAGTGGAGCCTCTCTATAACAAGTGTCTTTATAACAACATTTCTATATAACAACAATATTTTTTACGCCCTTCGTACATGTAACCTACATACAGTGGAGTCTCTACATAACAGCGCTGAAGTATTGTGTCAGCAAAATATATTGTTACAGGGAAGAGTTGTTATATAGAACATTAAATATATGCACCTTACACGTGCAAAGGACTGGAAAAATAATGTTGTTACAAAGAAATGTTGCTATGAAGAGAGTTGTTATAGAGAGACTCCACTGTATTTTATGTTCCATATAACAACATTTCTCGATAATAATACTTTTTGCCCATCCTTTTAAAGTTGTTATATAGAGACTCGACTGTAACAATCATTTCTGCCCTTCCCTTTAGGGTTGTTATAGCGAGAGTCCACTGTAATTCTCTATACCAGCAGTTCGTTATGAGAGAACTTTTTCTGGTGCAGATAGGGTGCTGTTATGGAGAGAGTCGACTGTATAGAGACTCCACTGTACAGTGGACTCTCGCTATAACAACCTTGATGGGAAGGGCAAAAATGGTTGTTATTATGGAAAAGTTGTTATAGGGAGCATTTAATATGTACATTAACATTACATATACGATGGGCTGAAAAATAAAGTTGCTATAACGAGAGTTGTTGTAGAGAGATTCCACTGTATTCTTCCCCGTTTTTCCAGTCGCCTTCCACGCCTCCTCTCACCAGCTTTCACTGTACAAATACAATGCGTGCTCCAGGGCCGTTGGCAGACGTGCTGAAGCTGTTGAGGGAAAAAGAAGTGCTTTTCTGCCTTTCATTTATATCTCATCGCCCTTTTTTCATGGAGTGAAAGCAACTTTCTCCCGTCCAAAGTTGTACATCAACAGAATCGTCCAAGTGCCTCCCTTTACATCCACGTGAAGTGGGCAAGTGTGTAACTTGGAACGTTTTTTTTTATTTCATTTCCAGCGGCTCCGATTTCAAAGGACAAGCTTTACATACGTTGAGCAAACGGGAAAAAAGGAAACTAATTTCCGCTGCCACTCATTTTCCGTAACAGGCAATCAAATTTACTTGTTCTTAAAGCGAGTCCTTATCCACTCGTTCAGGAGCTTTACGCATCCCAAAATGGGGCCAATGGAGGAGCTCCGAAGGGAATCGAATGAGAGCTGGAGTGATGTGCCACTGAGTGAGGATCAAAAGCAGCAGCTAATGGGATTGGAGGAGGAAGGTGTCCGCTGCTTGCTGGGTCAATGGCTCAATTTGTCCGCCAAGTTCATGGAGGATCCAGGTAAGGGGGATTTTTTGGTTTCTGACAGAAATTATTTTATTTTTAGGGCTTGGACCAAGGTATGACATCGGAATCGGTATTGAAATTCACATCGGAATTATATTCATATTTTTGAAATAATTAATTTGGAATTATATTCATATTTTTACAGTAATTTAATCGGAATTAGTATCCATGTTTTTGTCAGAAAAGTATTTTTATTGGAATTTATAATTACAAATACACTCGAAATTCAAATTCGTGTTCAAAATCTGACAATTGGATTCCGATACTCTATTGGTATTCGAAAATCTCTTCATTATGATGCTAATTCCCGCCTTCGGGCAAGTTTTTTTGGCAAAATGAAGGTACAGTGGAGTCTCTATAACAGCGTCCAAGGAAACCCAAAGTTTTGTTGTTATAAAAGGAATGCGGGTATAGAGGACACAGTTATTATGCATTCTTTGCGCACGGTGCTGCGAATTTCATGACGTTAAGAAGAACATGCTGTTATAACGCGTGCTGGTATGGAGAGAATCCACTGTATTGTAAGGATGATTTTTTCCATTGGCAGTAATATAACTATTTCGTCCAGAAAAGCCTCGATTGTTGCAAAATCAGAGTGGCGGAATCAATTTATAATTTTTTGCTTTGATTTTGCGTTTGTTTTAAGCTACAAATTATGCCAGATTGCATTACAAATAAATTTTAGCAGTAATTTTAAAAGTATATATGCATTTGAATACGTATTCATTACAGTCGACTCTCTCTGTATCTGTAACGGTCCACTTTATAAAAGTACTCTCGCTATAACAGCAGGAAAAGATGCTTCCCTCAAAAACTTTCTCCAATTGCTAACATGGAAATGTCTGTCCTCTATAACAGTTTTTCGCTATTACAATCGAAATTTGATACTTTATAGGGTGCTGTTATAGAGAGAGTCGACTGTATGTCTGAATATTTGAATAAAATTGTATTAGAATTGGAATTCATCAATTCATATTTTGGATATCCGAAATTTGAATTTGTATTCGTAATTAGGAAAAACACGTATTTTAATTCGAATTTCAATTCATATACTTTGGATGTCATTCCTTGGCTTAAACATTATTCTCGTGGGGTCTACGGGGCTTTTATAGGGACGATATGCAGTCGTAAATGTGTTTATTTTTATACAAATGGCTTAAACCGTGAAATTTGTGTGGGATCACGAAAGGTCTTCGCTGGGCGTCATTTGTCTCAATTGTTGTCAAGGGAATTTGATAGGATCAAAATGGAGTGTCGTTTGGAGGCTTTTATAGCTTTGATGGATGGGACAGTTTTGTCAGTTCAATTGTGTACAGGGTGCCATGAAACGATTTGGCACCCCCTAAACAATATGATGCAAATATGATGCAAAATAGAAAAAGCATGTGTCCCATGCAGAATTGTATTGGGGATCTTGGAAAAAAATGTCATCCCGATCCAACCAACATTGGCCGAGTTATGGCGGTTTTTTCAGAAACAAAAAATAAAATTTTCTACCCAATTAATTTTTCGTTTCTGTCTTTACGACTTTTGTGTAATGTTCTCCCAACCCTACAAAATAAAACAAGCGTGTTTTCTGAGCAGAATGTTATTGCAAATATAGAAAAAATATGCCCGTTAAGATCAAACACGAATTGGCCAAATTGTGGCGAGTTTTTGCCAAGTTCAAAATTCATATGTTTTGACGAAAATAATATTTGTTATTATATCATCGAAAATTTCAATTTAAAATATTTTTTAAACTAATTAATGCCTTAAAAATTACGAAAAACGTTTGGAAGCTTTGCAAATGATAGCTTTTGAACAAAATTTAAAATTCTGGTGTAAAAGAGTGTGCCTTACTGATTTGTGAACGTGCTTGTCAGCGTTTTCGAGACACTGGTCAGAATTGCTAATTTAATGATTTTATTGCAATAAAAATCATTCAGAAGTGTTTTCAGTTAATTCACCATTAAATGTTACGCCGGCAACAAGTTCTGTAATTTTATTTTGGTTTACTAAGACAAAATCAAGTATCTATTGACCTCAAAGTTCTCATTTTTGAACTTGACGCGGAAAAATGACCATAACTTGGCCAACGCGTGTTTAATGTTAATAGGAATATTTTTTCTAAATTCGCAATCCAATTCTGCAATCCAATTCTGAAAACACGCTTGTTTCATTTTGTACGGTTGGGGGAACTTTAAAAACGCTGTCTTTATAAACAGAAACAAAAAATAATTTTGTGGGTTTAAATTTTTTATTTAAAAAAAACCGCCACATTGACCAATGTTGATCGGATCGGGATAATTTTTGTTTCCTTGACCCACAATAAAATGGTGTATGGGAAGCATGCTTTTTCTATTTTGCAGCATGGTTGCATCATATTGTTTAGGGGGACACATCTTTTCTCGGAGCTCTTTATATTGGATTTTTATCCCAACGAAAATGCATGCTGCTTTTTTTAGGCGTTCCTGCTGTGTACAGCTTATTAGGTTCTACTGTAGGACAAGTACAGTGGAGTCTCGCTATAACGACCCTGAACGGAATGGCAAAAATGGTTGTTGCAGTCGACTCTCGCTATAACAGAACCCTATAAAGCATCTAACTTTGTTTGTTACAGCGAAAAAAAACTGTTATAGAGTACAGACATTTCTATGTTAACAATTGGAGAAAGTTTTTGAGAGGAGCATTTTTTGCTGCTTCTATAGCGAGAGTACTGTTATTAAGGGGACCGTTATAGAAAGAGTCGACTGTATATGGAAAAGTTATTATATGAAACATTTAATATGTACACTACATGTACGATTGCTTAGAGTGATTGTTTTGGCTTTCTCCAATACAATTTTGTTTCTTTGTACACCTTACTTGACTTGTTTTTTTAAATATTTCTTTATAATTTCGTACTTGTTTTTTTTCCTGGACTCCAGTATCTCGGGATTCGGATGTTATAACTTTGTTTCTCTGCGCTATTGATGTTCCGTTATCCCACTTGTTTCTGGCCAAGTGTGAATCGGCTTATGTTTTATTTTATTTAAATTGTTTTTGTTGTGTTTATTATGTTAGCTTTTCTACGCCTCTGCTGGTTGAAACCAGCGGGTGTGATGGTGCTTTTGATTTTGTTTTGGTTATTAATATTTTCTGTTTACTCTTTTGATATTTGTTTTCCAGACCTCCAGCTGTGTTTGCACGCTTCGTTGAATTCGACAAATTATTATTTTTTGGGTGTTTTCTTGTCCATGTTTATTTTTGGCATGAGACAGGCCTGTTGCGTTTATATTTTGTTCTGTTTGATTCCGATTGCTTTTTTGTTAGTATTTTAAATTTGTTGTTTGTCTCACTCTTTCTCTTTTTCCTTTCTCACATTCATTTGTTGGTTTGTATTTTTTATTCTCTCTCACTTTCTCTTTAACTTTTTATTTTTGCGCTAACCTTTCCTTTCTTTTTTCTGGCCTTCTACTGCTTCCTATCTTCCTCTCTGTGTCGCGTTCAAATTCCAAATTTTATTCCAATTTTTTTCCCTTTTAAATGCGTCATTTTTCTACTTTTATTTCTCTGACGTTCTCCGTGTCTCACTTAATATGTCTCATGAGAAAGAAAGTGGGAGAAAGTGCGCACTTTCTCCCACTTTCTTTTGTTCTCCATCTTTGACTCTGTTTTTGACTTTTTCTCCCACTCGCATGCTCTCAAAAGTCACTTTTGCCATCGCACTTTCACTTTCACTTTCGTTTTCGTTTTCTCTTTTGTTCTTGCTATAACTTTCTCTCATGGTAACTCGTAACTCCTTTTGTTTCTCACTTATTCTCACTTGTCTACCATTTATTTTCTCCCAGCTTTTGTGTCACCGCCCGTTCACTGGAGTTTCTTCTCATCCTTGAATAAACTAATACACGCTTGCATTTTGTTTTCCCACTCTCGCTTTCCCTTTGTAATCTCGCTGTACTTTCCCCTCTGGTGATTCTTGCCACGACGCATATAAGGACATAATTTGTCTATATGTATGTATGTGTGTATGTATGGTTTTAATTGTACTGTCGATATATAGCAGAAGCTCTTGCAACAGTTTACAGTTTGTACAATAAGTTTGCATTTTACATCATTTTTCCATTCTCAGACACATTATCGCACGTAGCCATGAATGTATATATGTATGTTCGCTCATAGTTTTATTCGTCTATTCTGTTTGGCTTCTTTATTCGGATTCTGCATTTCTTCTAATTGATTTCCCTTTTGGATTCTTCCTGTATCTTGTCTTCTTTTCTTTTCTCTGGCGTAGTATTTGCATCTTAATTCCTCCGTGGTCTTCCATTTGTCAATGTACACTGTTGTGCTGTATTCTTTTAGTCTTTTTTGTGGATCATGATTTGCTTCATAATGTCTATATATTAGTCTATATATATATACATATATACTGTAGAGTTACACTCTACTGTTGCACTTACCAACTAGTTGAATTCTTGTTTATTTCAATGGTGTTGTTTCGTTATGTATTATTATATTATTGTTTTTCAATGTTTTGGTACAGTTTTATTGGTAACTTATGAATGAGTACTTTGTGATGCGTAATTGGATTGATGATGATGAGTCAGTCGTTACTGGGAATCTGAGTTGCTCGGTGGAACATAACGAAGCTCGTGAGAGTTGCTCTTACGGGTTATTTCTATCTTCTACTATCACTTTGATTTTACTGAATGAATCTTCTGGTTTTCATAATCACTTGCATCTATTCATATTTATTTATGCAGAGACTTTTGTGAGCCAAATATTATTTGTCCCTACAATACATATATTATATTTACAGTTTACTCTCTCTATAACAACTCACCTTATAACAACTTGTTTTTCAGCCCTTCGTATATGTAGTGTACATCTTAAACGCTCCATATAACAACCATTTTTGCCCTTCCCTTCAGGGTTGTTATAGCGAGAGTCTACTGTATGTATACAATTTATGTGCAACTTATATACATAGTAAATAATTAAATTCGTGCTTGCCGGTGATAGTCTGGACACGCAACAAATAAGCGTATATCCATATGCAAAAGACAGACTATAAATGTGACATGTTATAGGCCGGAACATAATGGAATTAAAACGAAGTCTGTATATACGTAATAATCATATTATGCATATACTTGTAACTAACTATATGTACAGAGCTTCCTTACGTAAATACAAGTTGACTCTGCTCTAGCACTTTTTAGTTTTCCTTTTGATCTCGAATGTATGAATTCCTGCTTAAGTGCTCCTATAAATGCCTCTGTTTGGAGCAGATAGCCACTGTGAAGCGGTCTGGGACGGGATCAACTGTTGGCCTGCCGTGCCGGCGGGCGTCGTTAGCAGCCAGCCCTGCTCCGAAGCCATGGCGAAGGATTTTAGCAATTCGGAGCATTTAAAAGGTGCGTGATTAAACCATGTCTTTTCTGAATTGTTCCTATGGTCTTTTAGAATGATCCAAGATGATCCCGGCAATTCCCTTCATAAATGCGTGGCTCTGTCTAAGACTGTCACGTAATAAGACTTTCCGGGAATCATTTAACACACTTCCCCGGGTTTCACCCAGATTAGGTGGCATTAACCCGGTGAGGAAGCAGACGTTGTGAGTAAACGTTGGAATAGATTCAAGTGAATCCCGTCACAGTCCCCATATGCACTCCGTATACAGTGGAATCTCTATATAACAATTCTGAAGGGAATGACAAAAATATTGCTACAGGGAAAAGTTGTTATAAAGAACGTTAAATATGCACTTTGCATGTACGAGGGACTAGAAAAATAATGTTGTTACAGAGAAATGTTGTTATAAGGAGACTTGTTATAGAGAGACTCCACTGTAAAGGTTATATCTTATCTTTTAGTGGTGTGCAGATTTTTATGGGGAAGAAGAGCACTGGAAGGAGCTTGGGAGGAGATACAGTGGAGTCTCTATATAACAACTCCGAAGGGAAGGGCAAAACATATTGTTACAGGGAAAAGTTGTAATATAGAACATTAAATATGCACCTTACATGTACGATGGACTGGAAAAATAACGTTGTTATATAGAAATGTTGTTATAAAGAGACTTGTTATATAGATACTACTGCAGTGCGTTTAGTAATTCGGAGAAGTATGCTGCGTCGAATTTGCTAGGCTTTTTCTTTCCTGCCCCCGATTCCCGGAATATTTGTACAGCCTGTTTCATAAATAGGTAACTCTTTTTTTCTAATTTAGAACCAGGGGAGTGTGGCAAAAGTTTTCAAATTATTATGAAACATTCCTTTCCCAAGGGAATGCCCTCTTATAATATTACTGGATGTAAATATGAGTGAATGGTGTACAATAACTTGTACATAATAATATTAGGTCTATAGACCTAATATTATTATGATATTATTATATATTATTATGATATAATATATAATATTATTATTGCTATATAGCAAGTCTCTCTTCAACAACATTTCTCTATAACAATATCGCATCCGATCAAGATTGGCCAAGTCATGGGGGTT
>JAQGBT010008075.1:0-10225 GCA_034698585.1 Disparrhopalites patrizii
AACAAAAACAAACACAAATAAAAACAATTAAAAATACAAACAAAAACAAACACAAATAAAAACAATTAAAAATACAAGCAAAAACAAACACAAATAAAAACAATTAAAAATACAAACAAAAACAAACACAAATAAAAACAATTAAAAATACAAACAAAAACAAACACAAATAAAAACAATTAAAAATACAAAAAAAAACAAACACAAATAAAAACACTTAAAAATACAAAGAACTATTGAAAAACAATTACAAATCAAAATAATTAAAAATACAAACAAATACAAATAAAAACGAACACAAATTCAAATAAAAATAATTAAAAATAAAAACATTAATTGAAATTTGGCTTGATATTGCTTATTTTTAATTTTTGCACAAACGAAAAACAGAAAATAAATAATCGCTCTTTATTTGTCCGATTTGTTAATTTTTTCCAGCGAATATTAAAATAAATATTTACAAATTTCTATCGCAAATTTATTATCGGCTTACAAGAAAGCCTTTGCTCGATTTTATATTTTCTTTCCATTTAATTTTTCTAAAAAAATAAAATCCCAATAATTTCCTAGGCAAATATGGTCTTTATAAAAGCAGAAAAATTAGGTACACCCATACAAACTAATTTAAAAACTCCCTCTTTTGTACCAGAAAGACCAAAAACGATACACAAATCCCGTCTTAAATCGCTTAACTACGTCATCCTCATTTAAAATACCGGGGGAAAGGGATCCGACCTAATTTTTTTAATGGGAATTAATCCCGTGCTAAATACCCGGGAATCCTGCACATATTGTATGATATACATATTATATACATACGTATGCACATGCATACAAAAAAGGATTACGTAAACACCCACGGAAATTCCCCGACACGAACCGGAACCCTCGATTTTCTGTTTTTACCCCAGAAAATGTCCTTTCTGCCCGCCCACCCCAATTTCAATGGGAGTGTCACAGGCTCCAAGTGGGACCAAGTGGGAGTGAAGGCATTTTTATTTATTTTTTTAATCCCTTTTTTCCCCTTTTCACTAAGTACCGTGCTCAATGAACATTCGGAGAAAGGGTGTAGTTAAAGGAAAAAAGTGCTGGAAGTTGGCCATTGTGTAAATGCCAAGATCTTTAATTAAATATCGGAGGATGTGCGTGTGTGTCCTCCCGAAAGACTTGCTCTATTTACTTTTCACCAGCTCTTGCGCGGGGGCTTAGAACCTACAAAAGGTTAGGCATTTAGCTGGGCTTAAAATTACACTGTAGACATTACGCGTTCAAATTACAGTAATTTTTTTCTTTACGTTTCTTCTATTTCACTCGACCTTATCTTGGCTATAGTTTTTGTTTTTCCCCTTCATTTCGTCGTTTTTTTTTGCGCTGGTGGAATTTTGAGACTTTTCTTTATACAAAAGTTTTTACTCTCCATTTTCCCTTTTCACAATTCACTTTCTACTCGGTCTATTTTTGTACTCATTCTCTTTTGTTTGGCTTTCCCTTGTCTGTTCCTCCATTAAAATTAACTTTCCCTTTTACTTCATACGTTTTTCCGATACTTGAAATTGATGAATTTCTCTACAGCTTTTAACTTTCTCCTTGTCATTTTATCTACTTTCTCTTTTTCATTTGGTCTACTTTTTCCGTTTTGACTTTGTCTTTGTCATTTTATCTACTTTTTCCGTTTTGACTTTCTCTTTGTCATTTTATCTACTTTCTCCTTTTTTGCTTTCTCTAATATCTCGTCCTAATTATTTTCTCTACGCTTTATTGTTTCAATTTCTCCTTGTATTTTCTGGTACATTTAATTTTTTACTTTCTCCTTGTAACATTTTGTACATTTAATTCTTTACTTTCTCTTTGTAATATTTTGTACATTTAATTTTTTACTTTCTCTTTTTAATTTTTCAGCGTTCTTCTTCTTTGCTGTCTCTTTGTCATTTTTCTTCTTTCTTTGTTGTACTTTCCCTTCGTCGTTTTTTTTAGTTTTACGTTTTTGTAATTTTTGTAATTTTCTACTTTTTTTTTACTTTCTCTGTCATTTTTCTGCTTTCCTTTTTCCTACTATCTCTTGCATTTTTTGTGCTTTCTCCTTTTTTACGTTTCCTGTCATGTTACTACGTTCTCGTTTTTGACTGTCTCTTTACCATTGTTTCTGCTTTCTCGTTTTTGACTGTCTCTTTACCATTGTTTCTGCTTTCTCGTTTTTGACTGTCTCTTTACCATTGTTTCTGCTTTCCTCTTTTTTACTTTCTCCTTATAATTTTTCTGATTTCCTCTTTTTTACTTTCTCCTTATAATTTTTCTGATTTCTTTTTTACTTTCTCCTTTTAATTTTTCTGCTATCTCTTTTATAAGTCTTCTTTCTCATTTCCTTGTTCTCCCTTTTAACTTTATCTTTCACATATTTTCTGGTAGCTTCTCTTTTACTTTTTAAAAATATATTTCTGCTTTCTTCTTTTTTACTTTCTCTGTCATTTTTAAATGTTCGCCTTTTTGCTTTTCCTTCGTCATTTTTTTGCCTTTCTCCTTTTTTAATTTAACTGCGTAATCTCCTGTGCTTTCTTTTTGCAATTTTGTGTACTCTTGATGAACCCCAACACCTGCAGGGCTATGTAAATAATTACTATGAAAACAATTTAGGAATAAATCCTTCTGATCATGAAAAGCTATCAACGTTTCGGGGTTATAATCTTCTAAAAAATGAAGAATTATGGCTAAAAAATAGACATGGTTCCATGTGGTTAGGCCTACACCAAGGCAGGTTTTAGCGAGGAAAATAGTTTCTGGAAATAAATGCCCTGGAAGTGTATATTGGGGGGTGGCGCAGAAATTGATTTTTATTTATTTACTAAAACCGGGAGGGCGGACTAATTTTGCTGTTGATGGACCTTTTACATGAGACGTACATATTGGGACGTGCGAAGAGGAGGAAATCCATGCACGTGCATAATTTAAAAGGGGGAAAAGTTTGGCGGCCATAATTGCATCCTTCCCATATACATAGTGACAGCGGATGGATGGAGGAAAGGCAAGCCTGATAATAAATTCATTTTCTGCAATTATTTATGCAGATTTCGTACAACTTTTCTCTTGTTCTTTTCCCTTCTCTCTCTCTCTCTCCCTCTTTCCTTTCTCTCTCTTTCTTTCTCTCTTTCCTCTCTCAAAGTCATCCTCTTTTATCCTTTATAATTTATGATTATTCGATCAGCGAGGGAAGTGTCTTGAAAAGTTGTCCTTTCAGTAGGAATTATTAATGTGACAGCGCTCTTCCTCAGCATCTCTGCACTGAGGATTTTAGCCGTACGATTTCATCTCTTTTGCAGGGGAAAAGAAGGATATATGCATTTTTTGGGTAGATTTTTAGGGCAGCGTGAGAGGCTGACAGGGATTTTTGATGTAATTGTTTTCTTGTGGTGAAAATGTCATTTTTTGACATTTTGTGTTGACGGCGCAAGGATTTTATGATTCTGGACGCTTCCTTTGTACTGCGTATTTGTTTTTATTTATTCTCTCTCGCTCTATCTCTATTTGGTTCTCACCATGGTTTTTTCCATGGTTGTTTGTGTTTCTTGGTCTACTTCGAAATATATAATTTTCTATCTCACCTGTTTTGATGGCTCATTCTCTTATTGATTTTAGCATTTTTGTCTCTTTGTTACTTTCTCTCTCTTTATCGTTTTTAAAAGTTTGTATTTCTATATCCTTCTCTCTCCCTCGTTTTTGCCCTTTTCTATTTCTCTGTCATTTTTGCCCTTTTATATTTCTCTGTCGTTTTTGCCCTTTTATATTTCTCTGTCATTTTTTCTATTGTTTCATTTCTCTCACTCGTTCTTACTATTATTTTATTACTCTCTCTCGCTCTTTCCATTATTTTATTTCTCTCTCTCGTTTTTTCCATTATTTTATTTTTCTCTCTCCTTCTTTCTATTATTTTATTTCTCTCTCGTTCTTTCCATTACTTTATTTTTCTCTCTTCGTTCTTTCTATTATTTTATTCCTCCCTCTCGTTCTTTTTCCTTTTGTATTTCTCTCTCTTGTTCTTTCTCTGATTTTATTTCTCTCTCATCCTTTCTCCTTTTTTATTATTTTCTCTCTCCTTGTTTCTCCTATTTAATTTTTCTCTCCTTCATCCTGTCTCGTCTTTTATTTCTCTCTGGTACTTTTTTTTATTTCTACCTCGTACATTTTTTTTTATTTCTCTCTCTCGTTCTTTCACCTTTTTTTTATTTCCGTCTCCTTCTCTTGCGCTTCCTCTTAATTTCTCTCTCTTTTTCTCTCTTCATTGTATTAGTTTCTTTGCTTCTGTCTCGCTATTTCTCTTTCATCACTTTTTCTCTCCTTTATGTTTGCTTTTGTCCATTTTTTCTCTCATTCTTTTCCCTCCTTCTCCCTCCAATTTCCTTCTTTCCTATTTAGTCTTTTCCTATTTCACTCCTAGTTTTTGACCTCTTCTTCTACTTCTTTATTTTCCTTGCTCCTTGCCGTCTCCATAACGAGTATCTCATTGCTCTCTTCCTCCACGTTTCATGCGTATATTTTCCTCGTAAACTGGTTTCTCCCTCCTTTTTCGTTCGAAAAAAAAAAGAACAAATACATCCAAAAAGAATTCCATCTCCTAAAGGAACCTTGCCCCCAAGGAATTACAAAACGATTAGTAGCCAAACACGGCCGTAATTTAGTTGAGGAAGCACGCAAGATCGGATAAGAGAATGACAGGAAAAAAAACCAACAACGGCAAAATTCCACATAAAACACCACAGGAGCGGTTATTTGCCATAAAAAAATCGGTGTGTAGATATATTAAAAAAAAGTGGATTAGTAAACTAAATATTTGGGTCAAATGATTATTTCATGATTTTTTTCTCTCTATCCTTTGCTCTTTCCCAAAGTGCAGACACCTTCATTAGCCATAAGAAATACAAAGGGAGATTGGAAGACTGGTTTTTCCACTCAAAAACTCATAAGCTTTCGTGTTTCCCTCTCGTCCCTCCGCATATCTCAATCTTTGCCCCTGCTGTTCTCAATGGGCTACATAATGGCTGTGGCATAAGTAGCAATTTTTTTTACAGCTTGTTTTTCTCCCTCTTTTTTGTACTGATTATTTGTGCGTTCGTAAAATTGTGTCTTTATTGAGGAGACTTTACCTTCCTTTTATTTCTTGGGGCACTTTTTTGGCCGGTGGTGGAAAGTCACTATAATTAAGGAGCTTGTCCATGTCCGGGGTGATGGGAGCTGTGTGTAATTATTTTTAATAAAATCATCAATAGGCTTTTCCAATGGGAATTATTGAAGAGGATGTCGCTGGGGGGGTTTAAATAGGGGCCGTGCCGTGGGTGGTTTGATAAGTAAGTTAATAAAAGAGGATTTTTTTCAGAGATTTAAACCTATAATGAAATCGGAAAAATAATTATTGACTAAGAAAATATACATTATGGAGATAATTTTTTCCCAGGATTTTATTTTTGAGGATTCAGTCTGGGTTGATTTTCAGGTACAATCTGGGATGAGGTGAATATTTTGAAACTCATACTCGAAATTGAACTTGGGGGTGTTAGAATTTCCTCATTTGAAATAGAGCCAAAATAATTTTGGCTAAACTTACTTATCTGTTTTTATTTTCAATTCGTACTTGAACTCATACTTAAACTCGTACTTGAAATTGAATTGAGCAACTTTGTATACCTATGGACAAAATTAGAATTTGGTTTAAAAATGATTTATTTGACTTTAAAAAAAAATTTCAATTTCAAGCTCATTTTGTCCAGTTTCAAATTCTCATACTTGTAATTTTAAATGTGAATTTCAGCTTCAGCAATAAATTTTAAATTGCACTTACAATTGAATTTCAGCTTCAGAACTAAATTTCAAATTGAACTTACAATTGAATTTTAGCCTGAACAACAAATTTCAAATTGAACTTACAATTGGATGTCCGCTTCAACAATAAATTTTAAATTGAACTTACGATTGAATTTTAGCTTCAGCAATAAATTTTAAGTTGAACTTACGATTGAATTTCAGCTTCGGCAATAAATCTCAAATTGAACTTACAATTGCTTCTCGCGTGTAACCGACGCTATTTATTGAA
The DNA here is from genome assembly GCA_034698585.1 of Disparrhopalites patrizii. Lineage (NCBI taxonomy): Eukaryota > Metazoa > Arthropoda > Collembola > Symphypleona > Sminthuridae > Disparrhopalites > Disparrhopalites patrizii. The sequence goes on from JAQGBT010008075.1 coordinate 6,080, forward strand.
CAAAAATTATTCATTTATACAATTTTAAAAAAATTAGAAGATATAATATTTTAACCCTTTTTAATATGAATTTTAAGCTTCAGCACGACATAAATTTGTAACTGATCTTGGTCTAGCTGAATTGAGAATTGGAATTCTGAACCAGACAATTTAAATACATGAGCAATTCATTAATTCCGAGTACTTCAAAAATACAAAATAAAAATCCATTCAAATCCGTTCAATTCACATTCTTTCCATTCTTTTTGAGCCCGAAATTCAACTTGTTGCCAAACTTCATACTTGCCCATTTGACTTGAACTTTTAAGGATCTCTATTCACGTTTTTCATTCTTTCAGCTAATTATACCCGACGTAAAACTGCAGCGCATATAAGCTTAGTTTGAATTATAACTTGTAAACTTAAACTTGAAATAACACGGACGCCTACCAGAGCAGTTGGTATACATGAGCATTTTTTAATAAAATTAGGTATAGTTTTGGGCAGCAAATAAACTCCTATGACCAATTTAACCCAACAAAGTGGCCCCAATCAATCACTACCAATTATTTTTGAAGGTAAAGATCCAAATAAAAATATGACCGTTATATTTCCCCGCCAAATACGGTCTGGTCAGGGTGCCCCTTGGCTCATAAATCAATGGATGCCATGATTATTTTTGCTACCACCGCTAATTACATTTCCATTTACGTGTGTCTCTTATAAGGGTCTATTTTGTGGGTTTAAAAATGGGGGGGATGCGTGCTATTGCCGGGGAATAAAAACTAGGAAGGTGATTTTGATGTTAGTGGATAGAAAAATATTCAAAAGTGACACGACTCATGACGATTATGTATATAAGAAGGGAGGAGGAGGAAGAAGTGGATTCAGGAGAGCTTTTCCTCTCCCGCTCTCAAGAGTTTACTCAAAAGGAATATATTTGAAATGGGGAATCCCTCAATTTATTCAGAGGTCTGGAGGAAATCAATAGGTTGAACATGCTGTCATTTTATTCATATAAGCTCTTATTCTTGACTTGGTAAAGGGGCTTTGAGGCGGGAGAGACTTTTTTCCTTTTTTTTTAATATGAATTTCTCTTTCGTATGATTCGTGTCTCCGAAACGAAATTGCTTCTCCTTTTTTTATTTCCTCCACGTTTGCGTATGTTGGCAAGTGCTTCTATCACCGTCGAGGAGCACCTTGGCATTTTTCTTTCTTTTCTCAATCCTCTTTTTTATCATTTCTGTCTCTTTCATCCGGGTTTTATCTCTTTTTTCTTTATTGATTCACTCTTTGCTAAAGGAATTTGAAGTGACTTCTTGCTCTTTCCATCACTTTTACTGTCCCAGGAGTTTCTCTCTCTTGTTTTCTGTCTTGTCGCTCTCGTATTTTCTCTCTTGTCTCTCTCATTTTTTTCTCCTTGGCATCTCTCGCTTCTACTTTCTCTTTCGTCTCTCTCTTATTTTCTTTATATTACATCTCCCTTTTATTTTCTCGCTCACCTCTCTTATCTCTTTTTTTTTCGCATTGCCTCGCTCTTCTAATTTCTATCTTGTCTCTCTTATTTTCTCTGCATTACATTTCTCTTCTAATTTCTCTCTTGTCTCTCTTATTTTCTCTGCATTACATTTCTCTTCTAATTTCTCTCTTATCTCTCTTTTATTTTCTCAACATTGCCTCGCTCTTCTAATTTCTCTCGTGTCTGTCTCTTTTATTTTCTATGCATTACATCTCTCTTCTACTCTCTCTCTTGGCTCTCTCTTATATTCTCTGCATTACGTCTGTCATCTAATGTCTCTCTTGTCTCCCTCCTATTTTCTCGGCATTACATCTCTCTTTAGTTTTTCTCTCATCTCTCTCTTATTTCATCTCTCATCTCGCTTTTTTATTTCATCTCTCATCTCTGTCTTATTCTCTCTCTTATCTCGTTCTTATATTCTCACTTACCTCTCTCTTATTGAATTTTCTCAAATTTTTTCCGCATTGCCTCGCTCTATTAATTTTTCTCTTGCCTCTTTCTGTATTACTTCTCTCTGTAATTTCTCTCTTGTCTCTTTCTGTATTACATCTCTCTGTTATTTCTCTCTTGTCTCTTTCTGTATTGCATCTCTCTGTAATTTCTCTCTTGTCTCTTTCTGTATTACATCTCTCTGTAATTTCTCTCTTGTCTCTTTCTGTATTACATCTCTCTCACCTCAGGCTTTGTTGGTATAGTCTCTTTTAAATACTTTACTTTATTTTCTTCTCTTCTAAGGAGTTGCCAGACCTTTTTGCTCCCCCTGAAATTTTTTCCTTCATTTCCTTTCACACTTTCCACGATTCCTCTCGGTTCCATGATTTCTTGAGTTGGAATTTTCCCTGACCCGCCCTTCCTTAAAGTGGATTTCCATGGCTTTCTTTTCCTCTCTCTCTGTCTTGCTTTCTTTCTCTCTCTTTCTTTCTCTCTCTATTTGTCTCATTTACGGCCTATATAATCTCTCACCACAGTCCCCTCTCCTTCAGACAGGCTCTCTCCCTCGACACATTTGAATGCCTCCGACTGATTTTGAATGGGAGCAGTCTATTTCCAAAAACCACATTCAAATCCCAAAAGCTTGGGCTTCCCTCCACCACAAATATCCCCGTCTTCAAAAGTTCCTTTCAAAAAAATTTGTGAACCAAACATTTCTTCTCCACTTGACTTCCCCCGGAAAATTTCTATTTCAAGAAAACTCAGTGAGGTGGAAGCCCCGTGTAAATTAGTGGAATTAAAAAAGGACAAAAATGGCGCATAAAAGAAAACAAAGGCTAGGAATGGACGGTATTTTTTCCTATGCCAAAAAAGATGCATGGGCAATTCGACAGGCGCTATGAGACACACATTTCATGGAAGATTTATTCCCAATAAATTATGTCAGCCCTGGCACAGCCCAAACATATCAGCTGTTAGACGTGATAACAAGTTTATAAGCAATATAAACAGTCCTAGTTTCTTGTGGGATTTATAATAAAAATATTAGAAAAACAGGAAAGTCTCATCTTACCCCAGGAACTTTCATGGGCCGTGTTTGGGTAATAAATATTCTTGGCAAACACACACAGGGAACAGTCATAATAGGAAATTAATCACGCTGCACTGCGACTACATAACGTGGTCATTAGCTGATATTTTATCACTAGATCAATCTGCATATGGGAGAGAAGAGAAGAGAGACAGAGAGAGAGAGAAAGAGAGAGAGAGAGAGAGAAAGAGAGAGAGAGAGAGACCTGAATGCAACAGAGCACTTCTAGGAGGGAGAGACATCAAATGTGAATATTTGGGCCAGTTTTTATTACACTTTATTTGGTGTACAAACATATTCTCTTCATCTCTCTAACATACACTTGAACTGGCTCTTGAACTCCCCTCGGCCGCCTCGATCATAATTATATTATCGCATTTAATTGAGCGAGAGAGAGAAAGACATACGGAGAGCTATAGGATAATAAACACAGGAAGAATTCGAAGCGGTGATAAATGGGAAGAGAGAGAGAGAGAGAGAGAGAGAGAAACAAGTGCAGAGAGATTCTGGGAGTGGCGGAATAGAGACAGATTAGGTGTCTAAACGATTGACAAGGAAAAGAGAACGCTTAGAGAGAGAGAGCGAGACAGAACTAGAAATGGAAAGAAAGAAATTTCCATTTCTAGTTTCGAGAGAAAAGTAGAAAAAAATAAAGAGAGAAAAATAGAAAGAAATAAAGAGAGAGAAAAATAGAAAGAAATAAAGAGAGAAAAAGAAAAAAAGAGAGAAAAATAGAAAGAAATAAGGAGAGAAAAGTAGAAAAAAATAAAGAGAGAAAAATAGAAAGACATAAAGACAGAAAAAGAAAAAAAGAGAGAAACATAGAAAGACATAAGGAGAGAAAAGTAGAAAAAAATAAAGAGAGAAAAATAGAAAGAAATAAAGAGAGAAAAAGAAAAGGAAAAAAAGAGAGAAAAATAGAAAGAAATAAGGAGAGAGAAAAATAGAAAGAAATAAGGAGAGAGAAAAATAGAAAGAAATAGAGAAGCCAAAATTAGGAAAGAAATAAAGATACAAAGAATGGAAAGAAATAGAGAGACAAAAAATATAAAGAAATAAAGATACAAAGAATGGAAAGAAATAGAGAGACAAAAAATATAAAGAAATAAAGATACAAAGAATGGAA
>JAQGBT010008076.1:0-10222 GCA_034698585.1 Disparrhopalites patrizii
TCTCGATATTCCTCTTTCTCTCTTTTCTCTCGATATTCCTCTTTCTCTCTTTTCTCTCGATATTCCTCTTTCTCTCTTTTCTCTCGATATTCCTCTTTCTCTCTATATTCCTCTTTCCCTCTTATTTCTTTCGATATTCCTCTTCCCCTCTCTTTTCTCTCTTTTCTCTCTATTTTTCTTTTTATTAATATTTTTCTCTCTCCCTCTCTTTTCTCTCTATTTTTCTCTCTCCCTCTCTTTTCTCTCTATTTTTCTTTTTATTAACCTCTTTCTCTTTCCCTCTCTTTTCTCTCCATTTTTCCTTTTATTAATCCTTTTCTCTTTCTTATTCTGTCCCTCTATTTCCGTGTCTTCCTCTCCCTTCTTCTCTTTTTCTCTCTTTAATTTCCTCTCTTAATTTCTCTCTCCTCTCTGTCTCTCTTTTCTACAACCTTTTTGCTCTCTCTTTCTCTTTCTTTTATTAATTCTGCAGATTTTTTCCATCTCTTCTCTTCCTTTCGTTGTATCCATCTTTTTCTTCTTTTATAATGTCTAATGTCGTTTTGTCTCTATAATTTCCCCTTTCTTTTGTAATTTATGTCTCTCCATCTCGCTGCCGCTCTCGACTTTCTCTGTTCTAAATTGTATTTCCCCGACACTCCTTCCTTTTCTTCGTTTTAGTTCTTTCTGTCTCTTTAAGCATTTTATTTCGTTCGCTTTTCCATCTTTACCAATTAATTGCTCTTGCCCTTTCCTATCTTCTATTTTATATTTCTCGCTCTTCCCTTTTTAACAATTAATTTCTCTTGCCCTTTCCTATATTCTATTTTATTTTTCTCGCTCTTCCTTCTTTTCATGGTATTACTCTTTGTCTCGTGTCTCGTCTTCCTTTTCTTCTGCATTTTATATCTCCCTTAGTTTTCCCTCTTTTACGCCTTTTAGTTAAAGAGAGAATTATTTGCTATATGTAATTTTCTCTTCTTTGCCCCCTTTCACGTTTTTTCTTCCGTTCTATTGTCTACATAATCTATAAAACTCGCCTTACTGTGTATCCATAATTGTCTCGTCTCACCATTTTCGTCTCTTTGTTTTTTATTGTGTTTTCTCTTCTTCCTCCTTAAATCTCTCCTCCCTTCAACTCTGCCTCCTTAGAGCCGTCCTCATAGTTTAAAGATTTGTGAGGGAGTCATAAGTCAATCTCCTACCAGACAGTCCCAGTGTGTGTCCATCCATCCATTACGGTAGACATTGAAAAAAGGAAGGGTTAAACCAGAAACAAAAAAAAAAGTGCTGGGTAATATTATGTCGTACATGCCCCGTTTATTGTTGTATTATAATGTGTTGAAAAAAAAAATTGAAACGAAAAAATAAAGGAGTGAGGATTAACTGCTACTAAATGGAGCATGCATGATCAAGTAGTAGCAGAGGATTTTTTTTTCATTGTGGGGAGCGTCTAAATGGAATTTGTACTAGATAATGGGCTCAATTTGTTTTTGTATACAATTGTACTTTGTCATGGTGTTAAAGAGAAGGAAATATGCATTTTTTTCTCTCTCTCTCCCTCGTTCACTCATCATAAATTCCTTCTCGTTCCACGAATTGTAATGCTTGGAAAGAAGAGAAGATTACCATAATTTATTGCAATTACATTGGAGTTTGTATTCATTTGGTGGTGGGGATTTTATTAATGTGATTGGAGTGACTTATGCAATTGTCATGTTATTGTTGATTTTGTCAAATGGGCTCATCCCATAAATTATTTCTTTGGGGAGTTCAAGGTCACACTTTTCACCATTTTTTTGGGTTAAATGACCATGTAATTTTTGACATCATATTTTTTGTTGAACTAGTAGCATTACCATTTGATGTTTTTATTCCTTGAAATATCCGGAAAAAACGTACCAAGGATGAGAAAAAAGGAATGAAAGAGAAAGTGTTGGTTGGGAAAAGATTTGAGTGGATTCCCCCGGAAAAGTGACAGGATGTCTCCTCCTTTTGCCATAGAAAGGAACACATTCCCCTTATACCATTATTAAAGTTTGGTTTGGTGGAGAATGGTGCCAAAAAGAAATGATGATAATAGAAGCAATACACTTTTCTATCAGTCCTTTTTCCGTATTCCTCGCATGCCCCAAGTAATTACAGGGAATAACACAGTTATTTATGACAGATTGGAAATCCATTTTCCCAATTGTTTTCTCCTTTCTCTTCCTTCTTCCCATCCCTGTCCTTTAGTACTGGAGGAGAAGAGAGAAAGAGAGAGAGAGAGAGAGAAAGACTCCCATTTTCTCCATTTGGATAGATTGAATTGAAGGAAGATGAGGAGGAGGCGGAGGAGGTTGGAAGGAGAAGACATTGGAATGGATGACTCTGCCCATGGCTTATGGCTTGATGCTATGTGACAGAAATAACGGATCCGGTGCCAAGGATCCCATCTCTTTCTATCTGTTATTATTGGCAAAGTCTCTCTCTTCCTCTCTCTCTCTCTCTTTTACTGCCTCCGTTCTCTGTATCTTTACATTTTACCTAATCCCATTATTCTCTTGTTATGCTATCCTCTTCTCACTCTTTTACTTTTTTCTCTCTTTTCCTTTTTCCTCTATCTCTCTTTGACTTTTTCTCTCTCTTTTTCTTTTCCCTCTGTCTCTCTTTGACTTTCTATCTCTCTCTCTCTCTCTCTTTGACTTTTTCCTTCTCTCCTTCTCTTTTTCCTCTATCTCTCTTTGACTTTTTCTCTCTCTCTTTTTCTTTTTCCTCTTTCTCTCTTTGACTCTCTCTCACTCCTGGATTTATTTTTTCTCTCTTGGCTCTCTCCCTTTCCTCACCTGCTTCCTTTCTTTCCTTCTTTCCGTCTGTTTCTCTTTCCCCATCTTTCCGTCTCTTTCCTTCTTTCCGTCTATTTCTCTTTTCCCATCTTTCCGTCTCTTTCCTTCTTTCCGTCTATTTCTCTTTTCCCATCTTTCCGTCACTTTCCTTCTTCCCGTCTCTTTCTCTCTTCCTTTTCTCTGTCTTTTCCCCTTCCCATTTCTTCCTTTCTCTACTCTCTCTCCTATACCTCTGTTTTCTTTTTCACTGTCTCTTTTTACATTCTGTTTTCTCTGTTTCCCTTTCTTTGTCTCTCGTTTTTATGTCCCTCCTTCCCCTTTCTCCTGCTCTCTTTCTCCCTTTCCTTCCTGTTTTCCTCCTGTATTCTATAATTCCTCTCTTTATTTATCTTTTCCCCTGGTCTTCTCTGATTATTTCTGATTTCCACATCGTCTTCTCTAATTCTTATATTTTTTCCCTCGTCTCTAATTCCTCTCTTTTCCCCCTCGTTTGCTCTAATTCCTGTCTTTATTTCTCTTCCCCCTTGTCTTTTCTGATTATTTCTCATTTCCACTTCGTCTCCTCTAATTCCTCTCTTTATTTCTCTTTTCCCCCTCGTTTGCTCTAATTCCTCTCTTTATTTCTCTTTTTCCCTTGTTTGCTCTAATTCCTCTCTTTATTTCTCTTTTCCCCCTCGTTTTCTCTAATTCCTCTCTTTATGTCTCTTTTCCACTTCGTGTTCTCTAATTACTCTCTTGTTTTTCTTTCCCCCTCGTCTTCTCAAATTCCTCTCTTTAATTCTTATTTTTCCTTCTCTGCTTTCCCTCTCTTTCGTTCTATCCTTGATTTTTCTTTTATTTCACTCTTTCTCTCTTTCTTTCTTGTTTTTAATCTTTCGCTATGCACTTTTGTCTCCTTCCTCTTTCATCCCTTTTACATTTCTTTCTGGCTTCTTCCAGGTCGGGCTTCTCTTTTTTGCTTCTTCTTTATTAGCTTGTTGTTTGTTCTGTTCCTCTCTCTCCTTTTTTCTGAGCTTCTTTCCTCTGACTGTGCTTCGCTCTTTCCGGTCTCCCTGCTTTTCTATCTGCCTTCATCTTATTATTCCCTTCTCCTTTCTTCTTCTGCTCTTTCTCTTCCTCTTTTTGTGGCTTTCCCTTTGCCTGTCGGGTTGTTTTCTTTTTGCTGGACTTTTCTTTCTCTTGGTTTCTCTCATTATCTCATGGTTTACTCCTTCACACTTCCCACCAATCCCCACTCACCCAGTCCAACCCGTCCATGGTCTCGGCATTTTTCATCTGTTGATGACATTCGTGGCATACAAAAATCATTCACATCCTGAACAACAGAGTGAGCATTCGGAGGAAGGGTGTTAAAAGACGGGGAAAAAGAATTGCCTTCAAATATATCCTCCTACAGCCTTAGGGTAGTCCTTGTGCAAAATACAAACCTACCTACATATGTACTGTATATGTGTACTCACCCCAATAAAACGGGAGCGGTCCAAAACCAGAGCTTCGCTTGGGAGGAAGAACACACATTTTCGAGGTTATGTAAACTTAATTTTTTTTTGAAGGTGTGGATGAACAGACGCGGCAGGAAATGTGTTAGGATGACTGGCGTGGTTTTACACGTAAAATTTCATTTGACCACATCACTTTTTTTAGTTAGATATTTTTGAAGTATTTTTTCGTAATATCTTAGGAGATGCTCTGGAGATGTTTTATTTTATTTTACCATTTATGAATTCTTGTTCGGTTGCTCTTGCTTTGCATTCTTGTCGCTCTCTCTTGCTCTCTCTCCTTTCTCACTTTTCTCTCTCTCCCATTTCCCGGCAGCCCATTGATTTCCCCAGTAACTTAAATTTAAGGAAGGAGCAACTACGCCCATGTATGCATTATAAAGATTCCTCCCGCAAAACTATTTATATGAATAGCCTTTCCTACCCAATGGTATGCATGTACATATGGAAAAGGGTTCGAGGAAATTGCCACACATTTTCGCAAATGTTGTGACTCTCCCAGGATTTATTTTCTTTCCCATCTTCCCCTCCTTCCCACCAAATTACATGGAATTTCCAACTTCCAAAATTCTTTTCCCTTTCCCCATAGAAAACACAATGACTTGAATCATTTGCAATTGTGTGGGCTCAAGATTTTTTTTTTAGGGGGAGGGGATTTCTAGCGTAGGAGGAAGGTTTGGGAGAAGAAAGGATATGCAAGCGGGAAAGTCATAAGAAATTTTGGGGGGAGTTTTCCCCCAAAAAAGTAAAAGAAAATCGCATACATAAACTTTTTCTTTGCCCATTTCATCACTCCGATTTCTTTCTCTGTCTCTCTCTCTCTCTCGATTTTCCTCTTGCTCAATCTCTGGTTTGCTTTCTTTCTCGCTCTGCCATTTGGCAAATTGTGAGGCTGTGAATCTAGTCTTGCTGCCCTATAATCTTCCATGGTGCTAGTGTATACCTTCTCTATTTATCTCTCTGAATATTCTCTTTCTCTCTCTCTCTCTTCTTGCTCTCGCTCTCTTTACCCGGATCTTTCTACCTCTCTTTCGGTTTATTCTTTACTTTCGGCCTCTTTCCCTCTTGGTAGGTTTCCCTCGCAATCTTTCAGTTCTCTCTCTGTCTCTTCGTTAATTCAAGTCGTTCTCTCATCCTCTTTCAACCTCTTTTTATTTTTCAGTCTCTCTTTTCCCCTGTTTTTCAACTTATTTTTCTCTCTCCGTCAGTCGCATATTCTTTCTTTATCTCGCATTTTCTACTCATTTCCTATTTCTGTCTCTCTTTCCCTCCCTCCCTGTGATCCTCAATCTCCCTCTCTCCATTTGATCCTCTCTCTGTCTCTTTCAGTCGCTTGTCTCTCTCTCATTTGGGATGTCTCTCTCCGTTTATGTCTCTCTTTTGGCCTGTCTTTCTCTCTCTTTAGGTGTCTCTCTCTATTTAAGTCTCTCTCTCTTTTGGCCTGTCTCTCCTTATGCAGGCCTATCTCTCTCCTTTAGCTTGTCTCTGTCTCTCTTTTAGCTTGTCTCGTTCTCTTTCAGCTTGTCTCTCTCTCTTTTGGCCTCTATCTCTCTCCATTTTGGTCTGTATCTCTCTCTTTTGGCCGGTATCTCTGTCTTTTGGCCTCTCTCTCTTTTGGCCTGTATCTCTCTCCATTTTGGTCTTTATCTCTATCTCTTTTGGCCTCTTTTCTCTCTTCAGGTTCCTCTCTCTCTTTTGACCTGTCTCTTTCTCTCTTTTGACATCTCTCACTCTCTTGTTTGGCGTCTCTCACTCTCGTTTGGTCTCATCCCTCTTTCTCGGTCTCTCTCGTTTTTTTCCTCTTTCTTCTCTCTTCCTGTCGATCTTAATCTCGCTCTCTTTTGGTCTCTCTCTCTCTTTCAGGTTCTCTATTCCTTTCAATCTTAATCTCGCACTCTTTTGGTCTCTCTCTCTCTCCTTCAGTTTCTCTCTTCCTTTCAGTCTTAATCTCGCTCTCTTTTGGTCTCTCTCTCTCTTTCAGGTTCTCTATTCCTTTCAATCTTAATCTCGCTCTCTTTTGGTCTCTCTCTCTCTTTCAGGTTCTCTATTCCTTTCAATCTTAATCTTGCACTCTTTTGGTCTCTCTCTCTTTCCGTTTCTCTCTTCCTTTCAATCTTAATCTCGCTCTCTTTTGGTCTCTCTCACTTTCAGTTTCTCTCTTTCGATCTCATTCTTTTGATATCTCCCTCTTATCCTTTTTGCTCTCTCTCCCCTACAGTTTTAGTCTCCTTCCATCCTTTTTTCTTACTGCGGGAGGTTAGAAAAAGAGAAATAATGGCAGGCACTATGAAGGAGGAATGACAAGGATGTCTATATAAAAAAGGTTGTATAGCGATTGTGAAGAACTCAGATATAATAATAGAGAGAAAGACGGTGCCAAAGGGATTTGCCCGTCGTCATTTTGACATGGATGTGAACCAAAAAGTAGTCATGAATGCGGGTATTTGTACGGGTATTATTATCATCATTTTACTGATACGCGTTTCCTGCTCTATATTGCGTATCCAGCGATTATAGAATGATTAGGACACTTTTTGCACTGGAAGATTCGCCTATTTCCCTATTGATGCTCATGCCCGTTTACCGGGACGACACAGTCTCAATTTGACAGAATGTCCCTTCACTGTATTTTTATGGACAATGGCATTTATTATTGCTGAGTCCGTTTTTGCAGAATATTTTTCGCAATTGGTCTTTTTAAGGGCCATTTCCCCAAGAAATTCCTGTTGAGTTCATAACAAACCTGTTAGATTTATGCGGGCATACATATTCGACCTTTTTCTTGTAATTTAACCATTTGGAATGGCAAAATTGCCTGTTTATAAATCCGCTTGTACCTAAATAATTTCTCTTCGTTGGAAGAATTTTTGTACGTTTTTCCTTCAGAAGCAATATTACATTTTTCATTGTATTTTTTCAGCCATGTGAATTCCCCTTATTTTATTTTGTTTTCATGCATGTCCAGCAACACAAGGAATGTAGGGAAATATTCAGTGCACATAAACAATATGAGGGAGTTAAGTGCGGCGGATGATTGAGCGGAAATCAAGCGTCTAAAATGATCCATGCCAACATATGAAGAGAAAAAAAGAAACTTTCCGAGTGAGATGTCAACAACGAGGCTTGGGAATGGATGGAAGACACAAATTTTTTGGATGCTCTGGCAATAAATGACCTGGATGCAAACCATGCTGGAGCCTGGGAAAGAGCGGGAGGAAGATGATAAAGGTTCCGAAGGGAAAGAAATGGACAGCAATCACGAGACATTGACAGAGCCCGACGGAGAAGGAGACAAATAGAATGGACGAGAAGGAGAAAAGGCAAAGAGGTTGGCGATGAGGAACAGAAAACACAGTGGAGTCGAAACAAAAATATTGGGAGAGAAATGGATAAACACAGTAAAATATGAGAAAACAGCTAGAAAAAAGCAAGAAAACAAGAAAAATGAAATACAGAGAGGTAAAGCGAAATACAGAGAGATAGGAAATACAGAAAACGAAGAGAAGAAAAAAGGAAGATAAAAAAAAACAAATATCAGTTAGATAAAGACAAATATGGAGAGATAAAGATAAATTCAGGAATGTAAAGAAAAATGTGGAGAGATAAGGAGAAATTCAGGTATATAAAGACAAATATGGAGAGATAAAGAGAAAATCAGTAGTATACAGACAAATATGGTGAGGTAAAGAGAAATGCAGGAATATAAAGAAACATACAGAGAGATAAAATACACAGAGGCAAAGGGAAATACAGAAAGATAAAGTACGTACATACAGCGAGAAATACAAAGAGATAAAAAATACAGAGATAGAGAGAAGTACTGGAAGATAAAGTCAATTATACATACACAGATAAAGAGAAGTACGGGAAGATAAAGTCAATTATATATACACAGATAAAGAGAAGTACGGGAAGATAAAGTCAATTATATATACACAGATAAAGAGAAGTACGGGAAGATAAAGTCAATTATATATACACAGATAAAGAGAAGTACGGGATGATAAAAATTATATAGAGATAAACAGAAGTGCGGGAAGATTAAGTCAATTATATAGAGATAAAGAGAAGTACGGGATGATAAAAATTATATAGAGATAAAGAGAAGTACGGGAAGATAAAAATTATATAGAGATAAAGAGAAGTACGGGAAGATTAAGTCAATTATATAGAGATAAAGAGAAATACGGGAAGATAAAGTCAATTATACATAGATAAAGAGAAGTACGGGAAGACAAAGTCAATTATAATGAGAAATACAGAGAGATAAATAACAGAGATAAAGAATAATACAGAGAGATAACGAGATAAACTGTGAGATAAAAAATGCAGAGATGAAGAGAAATACAGAGAAATAATCAGAGAGATAAAAGGAAATACAGAGAAATAGACAGAAATAAAGGGAAATATGGGAATACAAATAGAGAAATAAAAATAAAAAAATGAAAATACATGGAGATAAACAGCAATAAACAGAAATACATGGAGATAAACAGAGAGTTAAAAACAAAAAGAGGAATACACGGATATAAACAGAGAGATAAAAACAAAAAGAGGAATACACGGAGATGAACAGAGAGATAAAAACAAGAAGAGGAATACAGGGATATAAAAATATAGCCAGATAGATGAACAGAAAAAGAGAAATACTACAAGGAGATAAACAGAAACAGAGAGATACACAAAAAAGTGAGATATCTATTAAGAAAAGAGAAATACTACAAGGTGATTAACAGAAACAGAGATACACAAAAAAGTGAGATATCTAATAAGAAAAGAGAAATAAAGCAAGACGAGAGAGAGAGAGAAGAAAAGTGCTGTTTATTATGCAGTGCGTCCTCCATAAATTCCTTTATCGTCCTTGTTATTTGCTGACTCCAAAATTGAGAGTCTTTCTATCTCTCGTCCTTTTCGCAGTCTTGCGAGAAAAAAAACCTTCTGGTCCTCTCCCTTTCACTCTCACGCACTCGTACACAACAAAATCTCTTCCCGGTCTCCATCCCAATAATGTTTAAAACATGTACAATCCTCAACGGATGGAGTAAATCTCTGAAATAATAAAAAAACATGGGGACAGAGCACCGAGAGGGAAAGAAGAAGAAGAAAGCAGGAGAAGATTGAGCAGACGAATATGTTTTTCACTCTGGTGACTCTTCTTGTCCTTGATGGGGCCAGCACACATCTTGCGAAGGAAGGAGACGGTACCATTGCACCCAGATGACCTCACCCATGCTAAATTGGGCTGGCGACGTGTGCCAAGTCTCACTTGATCCGTCCGTTCTACGTCCAATTCAATTATGTACTCCTTCCTTCTTTCTCAAAGAAAAAAAACCTTTATTTTTCTCATACTAGTCGTCAATGCCGATTTTCCTCTTCAGGAAACATTTCTCTTTGTTTTTATTGAAAGAATGGAATACGTACACTGACACGCATTTCCTCGATGTGGGCCATCCGATGAGGGCCTCCGATTTTCTCGGTGAATTTTTCATGTCCCCATCCTATCCCCGTATATATCCTTTGTTTTCGTCTATGTACCTATATTTTTGTATTATAATCTCTTTCTTAAAACTTCTTTCTTGAATTTTCTTGATTGACCTCGTTTTTCCTGCATTCTACTCTCTTCCTCTTTGATTCTCCATTCATTTCTTTTAGTATTTTCTCGCAGGCATTTCCCGCATCTTGTTCCTCGCCTCTTTTTTTTTTTATTTATTCCCGTTTTTGCTCCTTCGTTTTCCTTTTTCTTTGCTAATTTTTGTCTTTCTATTTATTTTTATCTCTTTTTTCTCATGTTTTCACTTTTTCTTGTATTCTTCTCTTCTTTTTTCTTGTGTTTTCACCCTTTCTTGTATTCTTCTCTTCTTTTTTCTTGTTTTCACTTTTTCTTGTATTCTTCTCTCCTTTTTTCTTGTGTTTTCACCC